>JALIZH010015791.1:0-14522 GCA_030522465.1 Rhipicephalus appendiculatus
TCAGCACACGTCCCCGCCCAAGAGACAAAAAACTCAGTTTGTGTTTTTACCTTTTTTTTATTCTATTTTAACTTTTTTATTTTTTTTCTATCTCTCTCTCTTTGTGTCTTTCAGTCCTCAATCCCCTTTCCCCACGCAGAGTAGCAAGTCAGCGATTTACACACGCCGGCTAAATTCTCTGACTTTCAAGAAAGAGCTCTCTCTCTCTCTCTCTTCGCCTTGTATCTGTTTTCTTAATGTCATGGGAAAAAAATGGCGGAACTTCCACTAAGGCGCGCAAGGCTTGCAACAGCAAAACTGGACAATTCTGTAGACCTGTCTGGTTCTTTCTAAGTTCTTTCTTGGCCTTATCTTGGTGATGCAGGTTGTTTCTAAGTTACCTTTAGTGTTTGCTAGGCTATAGCTAGATGATACTAGATTGTGGCTACGTTGATTCTCAGCGCATAGAGGTTCGAGTTAAATTACAGACAGTCACAGACACGTCACGGATGTCCAAACTTCCGAGACAGTAACTCGTTCTGAAACCAAGTGTTCGCACCACTCCTACACCTACGGGCACGTCGCCATTGGCGCAAGCTTTCCGTCGCTTCGGGCAACGTTACTAGAATAAACTCAGTTTCAAAGCTCCCTATCTCCACCAGCGGAGGAGAGTGGTCCGCACGGCGGTCGCGAGAACTAGCGGCGCTGCAGTCAACTCTTGCGCTACTCTCGGCGCATCGTGTGCTACGGCGGCGCACCGCGGTGGTCCACCGCGCTGTTGCTCGCGGCGGCTTTCTAGTTGTACGATTATCAAACTTAAACTTTTATTATGCTTCCAGTCAGAATTCTCGCGTCGCACTTGTTGACTGCTTATGTGGACATGCATAAAGTCGCCTATATGCATTGGGCCGGATATCTTGCTCATTGGTTGGCTAAGAGTCAATATCCGGCCTATATTTGAGCTGTCTACATTGCGTTTAACCTCCGAGTACGGGACTTTCTAAGCGAATGAGCGTTTTCAGTGTAGTTTTTATGACGACCACTACCATTTTAACCGCTGCGGTCTTACCTAGACGAAAAAAATCCACGCATCTCTGTGAAGTGAATCATGACGAGTGGGCGAAGCTGTGGGTATCGTATCAGCGAGTAACCGGAGGTTACCCGAGCGTTGCCCCATATAATGTAAATTGAGTGACATAAAGTGTATATAGAAATGTAAATTTATTTCGCCTTCCAGTCATCTTAGGCCAATTCAAGAAGGATTTAGAAAATTGCGGGACTGGAGGATATGCCTCGAAAGTGAATCCAAGAACCCGCGATCTTACCGGTGGCGAGATACCATTTTAATATGGGTAATTTGTTGGGTCATGTAGCGCTCGACATGTGCCTTTGTGTTGCAGGTTTTCTTGAGAAGCCTCAACAACTAGGCACATTTTAGTACAGATCAACTCATCAGTACTCTTCTCGATAGGTTATTTTTGGCCGCGAACAGCGATCGCTTACCCTATAATTAGCCCATGTCTACGTTGAAGTCTGTTGTAAAACCTTTTTTTTTTTCGTTTGTGTCTAACATATGTTTAGACTATAGCAACGGTTTTATACCGTGACCACAACGGAAGACAAGGCTAGGTCTTAAGGAGCTTCGTCCCTAAAACGACCCAGAACGTTTGTAAAAGCCTTTGTATGTGCAAACAAATTGACTTACGGGGAATGCAAGAACGTTCTAGGAAAAACAGTACTCATGTTTTCTACTATTAGCAAAAAAGACGTTCACAAAAAAGCAGATGCTTTACATTACCCGACAAGTTTTCGCGACGTCTAACATTCGATAGCAGAGTGCAAAATGTTACAGCGAGTTCACCTTCTTTCTGGCATTTTCCACTTTTTCAGAGAGCTGTAGATCCTGATTGATTTCATCGCAAAAAAAGAGAGAACATTTTCATCACAATGTAAAACACCACTACTCCAGCCATCACATCCTGATCATGAGCTCAAAAGAGGCGGCGGCAACCACTCCAACTTCTCACGCACAATCCAAAAGCGGTAACAAACTATTGGGTCTTCCTGAAAGGCCTGTAGACAGTTTTCTTAATGGCTTTTACATGTAGAAAGAAGGCCTCGCGAGGGACGACGCAGGTAGCCTTTTTGGAAATACCTCATCTGAGTGAGTGCTTTTTCGTGCGGTTGGGCGCGGCTGCGCACTCCGCAGGGGTACTTGTGAGGGATGCTATATGGCAGTCTTCGAACATGGTTACTTCCATTTTTCTGTAAACGTGCCCACGGATGTAGTACACTGACAGTCTGCTACTTGCCGGTGTGCTACGCTGCACCAAAAATGACATCGATGTGTGCAACTCCCCGCAACCTGCGCTAAGATTCAGAAATGGGAACACTGTATACGATTAAGATAAAGATCTGTTGCTCTAATATGAAGGAAATGTAATAAAACCATGGTCACTGGTAAAACATGACCACTTAAATACAATTGTGTTGGTTCATACTAGGAACATATCGGACATGTTAAAGCAAAGCAATCCACTGCTTTGAAGGCAGCGCGGCCGTTGACAGTTGATCGCATATTAATGTGATGCTGAATCTCGGCGGAGTTGCTAATCGCCTGCCTTTCATGGCGCTGTTCTATTTCTGGCGGCTACTCCAAACTGGCCATTGGGCTTTCGAGGGGCGCCGTGCGTTTTCGGGGGGATTGGCGCCTTGGTCCTCAACATTTTGGCTTCGATATGTGGGGTGGAAGTGCCGGGAACAAGTGCAGAAGGGTACAGGGCGCGAGCTCCCAGTTTGCGCGTGAGATCAAGACTTCTTGTCCAGCAAAACATGACGGTAGTGCCTAAATGTCATCATTTTCGAATTAAACGTCACAGACTTTGCATCTTGCAGAGCGTTCTATCTTTGCGATGCAAAGCATGCTCCCACCTTTTGCATTGCGTAGGGTTTCCTTCGAGTTCCTTCACGGTGAACACTGGTTTATATCCCAATCAAAACATATTATGGCAAGCAAATGATAAAGAAACAAATTACAAAGATTACTGAATTCAATTCATCGTGCTGAATTGTAAACCACAAATATAACACGGTCTCAACTTGTTTCGCTCATCCGGTCACTCTCTTTACTTATTTTTTGTAGGATGTTAAAACTACCTTTCAGTGTATGCCTTGATCATGCTCAAATTAAGTTGTTGGATAAACGACTGCCTCTTCACCTATACTTATACTTTATGTACTGTATATTATTTATAATTGTTGTGTTTGTAACAGTTGTGCAATTGTTGTCACACAGTGTACATAAAACTCAACCGCGTCACCTGCGCCGTGTCCGCCAATCGCTGCCGCCATGTAATAATAATAATAATGGTAATATTTTTATTTGCACAAGAATGTGAAATCTCGGATAATGTGCAAGGCAATACAGAAAGGAAGTTCCGCTACGATCGTGCGTCTGCTCGCCCGTCACCGCAGCGCGAAAGAGACCGAACGCTACGAGCTTCTCAAGCTGCTTATAGCAGCTTTTATCTTGGCCTCTGCCATTTTGTACCAGTGTTTACAAAGAAAGTAAGTAAATAAATAAATAAATAAATAAATAAATAAATAAATAAAAAATCCGGCAGATCCCACGCACTGTGGGAATCGATGTAATGCGAAGCAGCCAGTAAGGAGCAAATCATGCTTTACATAATTTTCATGTCATGTTTTACATGTTAGGACCTGTCATTTATGTTCGTCATACAGTCACGTCACGCAATACCAATTTTGGTGTATATCAAGCTAGCGAACTGTACGCAAGCGCACCATGAGCGTGGCATGTAAATGGCGTTGTAGATGACATGCACCTCATGATTTTCATGTTACCACCTGCCACTTATATTCGTCATATAGTCGTGTCACTCAATACCAAATTTGGTATTGAGTGACATGACTAACGAAACGGTCGTCAGCGCAACATGAGTGTGGCATGTAAATGATGTTGTACATTAGATGCACGTCATTATTTGCATATTACCACCTGTCATTTATGTTGGTCATGCAGAAATGTCTCATCGTACCAATTTTTTTTATATATCAAGTTAAGAAAACGGCCTCAGGAGCACTGCGGTCATGGCGTGTAAATCATACTTTTCATGAAAAGTTAGTCATGACTTTCATTATATGACCAGCCGTATATGGTCATCATACAGTCATGTTATGCCATGCCAAATTTGGTATGAATCCCATTAAAAATACGGCCTGGAGAGCACAAAGTCGTAGGCGGCTAGTAGATAGATAGATATATAGATAGTGCAATGATAACGAGCGGCAGCGATAGATAGATATATAGATAGTGTAATGATAACGAGCGGCAGCGGAGCTTTGGCTCTCGCGCTGGACGAGCGCGATGAAGAGAAGGATGGGGGCAGAATAAGAACAGCCGGCCCGCAGCAAGGGCGTTGTGTCTTGTCTGTTCCTTTACAATGAATGGCGCAGTCGTCGAAAGGCTTTGGAGAACCCCCAGCTTGTAGCTTGAGTTGACGCGTCTTCCTGAGGACCGCCGTCACGCTTCCTCGATGACGGAACCCGCAAGTCGACCACCGCGGCAAGTATCGATCCCACCACGAGCGGACGGCGTCCAGGCCTCCATTGTGGTTCCGGGGAACTTGTCCGGCGACGTGCTACATCGCGACAACAATGCGCACGGGCTCCTCTCGCCTAGGGACGGCGTACATGCCTCCTCGGTCCCTGGCAACCTGTCGGCGCTTCAAGCATCCTCCCTCCTCGGCGGTTCAACCTCGCTTCGTCGACCCTCGTTCAACCTCGCTTCGTCGACCAGCGGTTCAACCTCGCTGCTGGTCCGCCATGCCTGGACGGACCAGCAGAAATGGTGGGTGGCCATCGACCACCTTCGCGATGCTGGAATGCTTACGAAGGCGTCAGGCAGCGGTCCTGGTCTGAATGGTGTACGAAGTTCACAAGCCTCTTTCGCCCACTTTTCGATTCCTGCGACCCCCTGCCTGCCAATGGAGTCTCTACCACGCATGACATTTGCGAACCACACCACTTCGACGGTGCAGCTCGGGCGTCGAGCAACCTGCCCTCCCTCGGAGATCGATCTCGAGAGGCGCAGCGCCCCGTCGGTGCAGCTGTGCCCTGTAGCTACTCCACGGATAGCTTCCCAGAGTGCCCTGCGGCAGTCATCGACACTAGCCGCAAGGTCTACTCCTCCCTACAGGTGTCAGACTCTGCGTCGATACCTGCAACACAATTCCCCTTGACAGACGCGTCGTGCTTAGACGCGTTGGCCTTCTGTGTGACAACGTCAGCTCCCTCGCTACCAACGGAGACGAAGCACAAGCCACCACTGCCGGTTTGGCCCACAATCAGGAGCCACATCATCCGCGGCCATCACCGCAGTCATTGGCCGAGTGTGCGGACGCTCGCCACTTGCCAAGTACCGTCTCCCTAAACGAGTCTCAAGTCGCTATCCCGCCTGAGGACGATGTCATCGAAGATCCGCCGGTGCGGCTCACGGTTGCACCTGATGACAAGGCATCCGGCCAGGTCGGCTTCCTTGCACGTGACACATTGGCAAGAAGCACCACCTTGAGTACCAGTACGACATCAGCGATACCGCAAGAGCACGACTTGCCTCTCAAGCCAGCACATGAACTCTCCCCAGCGATGTCGCAGATGTCTAGTCACACCTGGACGCGCCCCGAACAGCACAGACGTCCACGCGCAGTGTGGGCAGTCGCAGTACTGCAATCTGGATTCCCTGCCATGTCTTCCCAGCTGCGAAAGGGTAGTCGTCACGATGACGTGCACCCGATGTGCCAGTGCCACCTGCTAGCTCCATATTCTGCAGGTGACCGCATTCATTCACAGCGCGCACGAGACCTGCAACGACCACCTCGACAAAGCCAGGGTCGTCCACCAGAGTACCTGGGATTTCAGTACGACAAGTCGCGACGCACACATGACCGACCACCACGGCACTCCCAGTGCCGCCCCCCAGAGACAATTTCGGCAGCTTCGCGCGCTCGCAGTCATGGCCGAGTGTAATGATAACGAGCGGCAGCGGAGCTTTGGCTCTCGCGCTGGACGAGCGCGATGAAGAGAAGGATGGGGGCAGAATAAGAACAGCCGGCCCGCAGCAAGGGCGCTGTGTCTTGTCTGTTCCTTTACAATAGATAGATAGATAGATAGATAGATAGATAGATAGATAGATAGATAGATAGATAGATAGATAGATAGATAGATAGATAGATAGATATGCTCAAAGTCGCCGAAGTTCGCTAAGAAATGCTTCGCATTTAATAACTAAATAAATAAAGATGTGGCGTGAAGCGGAGTCGCCGTTGCCGTATAGCCGCCCTAGCGGCCCGGCGCAAAGCAAGTAGGCATACCGCACCGTCGATAAATCTGTTCCTCCTGGCTACGCTTCGTATACATTATACGTGTTTTCGTACAAGAGACTACGCAGGGTCAAAAACAGTCCCGGAAGTCACGAGTGAACACAGCGCACCATTCGCTACAACCGATTGCGCGTCGCCCGTGCCGATCACAACGTGCGCCGGCCGCGGGAGCAAGAGTTGACTACAGCGCCACTAGTTCTCGCGACCGCCACGCAGACCGCCTCTCCGGCGGAGCTTTGAAACCGAGTTTATTGTAGTAGCTTCGGGGTCTTCTCGCAGTCGCTGTTGCCTTTCCCGTTACCTAGCAATCTCTCGTTGTACGTACTCGGGGTGAGCTCCGCTGCTAAACAACGAAGCTGTTTAGCAAATCGTTCATTGTGAAAAATTTGCTACATTGTGAACAACCAAACACTGTATCCACTGAGAAACTGTAGTGCCTGTGTGTAAAGATATGTATGTGAACCTTTTTACATTTCGTATCCTTGAACGCATGGCTGTCGAATGCAATCAAACGTATACCCTCGAAGCCTGCACTGCAGCGCCAGAGCCCCCCAAACTACTGCGCCTCTTGGAGTCAGTCGGGATCATGTTAGAGTGTTCTACAGGCCTTTAGCGGCATTAGCTCGTGCGTTACGTGATCAAGTGATGCCACCTGAACACAAGAAACACTGCCTAATAGTTGAATAAAACTGAAGTACAATTACATAGATATGGTCAGTACATAATTACTCATACTTGCGATTCAAAAGGGCACTCAACGACATTGATGGCCATGGTGAGGCGCGATTTTGCACTGTATGCAGCTAATTAAGAGTACGCTATGGAACAAGAGATTCTCCTATTTCGAACACCTACACAACTTAGTTTTCACTCGTCACGGTGGTCTAGTGGTTATAGTGCTCGACTGCTGACCTGCAGGTCGCGGGATCGATTCCCGGCCGCGGCTCCAGTATTTTAGATGGAGGGGAAAATGCTTGAGGCCCGTGCACTTATATTTAGGTGCACGTTAAAGAACCCCAGGTGGTCGAAATTTCCGGAGCCCTCCACTACGGCGTCCCTCAATAATCATATTCGTGGTTTCGGGGCGTTAAACCCTAAGAATTAGTATGTTAGTTTTTCCCCAAGAGAACCTCTTTAAATATATCTTCAGAACTTGCCATGCAGCCAATTCAGTCAGGCAGGGCAACACCATTCTAGCGAGTTGATAGCGCAAGTTTTTCCTGTTCATTCCATGCGTCGAAAAAGTTGCTGACAGTTGCCCTTTGCCAAATTGTGTATTGTTTATTTTATGGATGCGTGTACGTGTCCTGTATTTGTGTGCGTCAAGGAGAGAATGAGCAATGCCTCTATCTTTCTCGCTACCTGCGCTCTTTCCATCCTACAAAGTACAGAAGCCACATTCTGTGAAGTGTAACGAGGTCTTGGGAGCCGCGTCGCATCCACAGTGCGTTGACCAGCCTCATGAATACTTCAACACGCAGCGTACCATTTGTGGTTGGGTGCTATGGCATCCATTTCTCTGAGGGTCTCTAAATAGCCCTCCTGAGTGGGTAACGTTCTCTGTGGAGCATAGTGCAGCGATAACCAAAAGCCGAGACGTAGCGGTGTCTGTTCATGTATTCCATACAGCCCGCTGAGGAAAATGGCCTGGTCGTATAGTCGTGAATGCAGCACAAGAACTGTACATCACTCACGCTAGTACGCGCGTTTGCGGTGAGCGGCTGCCAAGGGAGCTTTTTTGGCGGCACAATACTTTGAAGAATTTTCTTGAAGCGCACAGAAAAGTTACAAACATATAAATTCAACCTGCTGCTGCTGGTATTGTCGACTCCCGAGGATTCATTTCTTTTTTTTTCAAGTAATAGAGCCCGAGGTAGCCATAAGCGGCATCGGATATTGCGAAGCTACATGGCCAGAGACAATAAACACTCATATGCACAATTACCTACGAGTTTAGCGATGACGTATAGTTGCTTGAATTTATTATTAAGTCCGAGTGAAAGACTACATATATTTTTGAAAGTTGACATAGCTCAAGCAGGTGCTGAAACCAAAAGATCATTGTGCCGCGCAAGACTCATACAATACGGCTTCCATAAGCTTTCTTTAGGGGAAGCCAATGTAAAGGAGGACGAGGCTCATGCGGTGCTTTCATTGAGAAAAATCCGAAGCTGTCATCATGCGTGACAGTTACGAATATATCAAAACGAACGGTGAGCGAGTGAAACTCCCTTCCCACTGATGTACTTGAGTCAAATGATTTCATGGCTGCTTTGAAAAACTGTTTTTCTTTGTGAATTTTAGCGATGTCGAAGTGTCATTCTTGCATCTTTTTAAGCATGATCTTTATTTGATGTAGCAGTGTTAACGCATGTTTGTATTTTATTTTTAGTTTCTTTCTTGCTGTAATGCCGCTCCCTGCTTGTGTCAAAGCATTGGACTTCAGTATTCTTAAATAAAGACGTAAGAACTTAGGTGGTTTTTAAGCGGTCAGTAACTACGACAAGTAAGGAAACTGAGTTATTTCGTTTCCCACTGCACGAAGTGTTTCATCACGAAGAAAGATGGCGGGAGAAGAAGAAGACAAGGAAAAGCGCCTGAAGTCCGCACACTGATCCGGCAAATCCATTTATAAAACAGTGCATTGCGAAACGGTTACTTAACTTTGCTGTTTCAGGTCTGTCTCGTAAGTCATAGCTCTGTGACTTAAGAAAAAATGGCTGACGCTTAGCGCTTGTAAACCTATGTTCACGAGTAAAAGGAATGTTTCACTTGGTTTTGCAAAATGGGCAGAGTGTTTTTCGCCTGGTGATGTGATACCTCAGCGGCGTGGCTCCTAAGCGTAGCTGCAACGTCTCTCTACAGCGGAGATCACGTGAAGTGACGTCACGCCTGCCACAAACGCACTCCTGCAGTTCAGGGTCATTGAGGTGCCATGGATAACATAAGAAGACACAGCGCAGTATGAGCTTTCGCTCTGAAAACCATAACGAACCAGTTCAGGCCAATAAGTTACAAGTTCAGCAACAAGTTCAGCCAACAAGCCACAAGTCTGACCAACTGTGTGAAGCCTCTATATTCTAGAAAAACAAGACATATGCATAAATATTCATTGGCGCCTGTTTTTTTGCTCGTACCACTGCTTTTAAAAATAGTTTTTCCCCAGGACTACCGCTGACTGGAACTCCTTGCCAATAAGTGCTTTTCAGTCCGAAGATAATGAAAACCAACTTGGAACTTTCTTTTTGTTTAGTTTACCCCTGAATGACGTACCAATATGGCGTGTGTTGTCAGTGCCCGAGTGAATTATTTGTAGACTTCTGCTGCATATGAGTATTTTGTTCACTGTTTATGTGCCGTAACACTGTTGTTAAAGTGCTCTGTAAGTTATCTGATTAGGTGCTGTGACATTGCACAACTTTGTATGTTTTGTTACCCCCCCCCTGCTTGGGCCTAATTATAGGCCTGCAGAACTTGTAAATGAATAAATATAAAAATAAATAATCGCAACCAATGATCTTATCAGGATCCTACACGCATTTCCCAATGAGCACCGCATTAGTTTACTCAGGCGAAGCCTTGAGCCCCGCCATGGTGGTCTAGTGGTTATGGAGCTCGACTGCTGACCCGAAGGTCGCGGGATCGAATCCCGGCCGCGGCGGCTGCATTTTCGATGGAGGCGAAAATGCTTGAGGCCCGTGTACTTAGATTTAGGTGCACGTTAAAGAACCCCAGGTGGTCTAAATTTCCGGAGCCCTCCACTACGGCGTCTCATAATCATATCGTGGTTTTGGGACGTTAAACCCCAGATATTATTATAAAGGGGAAGCCTTGAGCGACAATGTGGGCATATTTTATTGCGCCGTAGCACAGGACCTCCGTTATCTTGCCAGCTCTTTAACAACACGACAGAATGTCTCCCATGCGTTCTTGCCCATCACACTGAAGCGAACATGTTCATCCATGTGAAAGCTCAAGGTGCTCGCCTACCAGCATCATCATCTCAACAAGTGCTTCTGGAAGTGCTGTTCGCAGACACACTGACCTGACTTTGCAGATATGGATTTAAATATAACGCTTGCAAGCAATAATGAGGCTGGAAGATAATCTGTAGGAAATAGCCAATTAGCAGGCGAAATCAATATTAACATAAGCAGAAGTCTTAAGAACAGCGTGGTAGTCCAGGGGGATCACTTTGACTTTGGCTAATATTCCTAAGGTGTTTCACCGCAATACAATGTGGAAAGTATTATGTTCAGAGACAAGTTCTGCAACGCTGGCATAGTAGAGGGAATTTTCTGATTTTCTCTTATGCGTGCGCTACATTTTGCGAGGAAGACATCATTAGTTTTCTGGTGTTTCAATATCGCTGTTTTTATATTTCTGCTACTGCACTCACCAAAATAAAATGAACAAAACTAATTCCTTTTTGCACGTTTATGCGAGCAACTAAACATACGGTAACTCGTTCCGCTTCCATTCGGTGCGCGAAATTGCGATGAACAAACCCGCAAAGAATCTGGCCAATACTTTGAAGAATGCATACAAGAGCTTGATAACTGGGCCATGTAATATAACTGGCCAGCCAGCCAGCCAGCCAGACAGTTAGCCAGCCAGCCAGCCGACCGGTGGGTCAGTCAGTCAGTCAGTCAGTCAGTCAGTCAGTCAGTCATACCCTTGTTACACGGGCACGCTAACCTCAGTTACGACGAACCTCAGTTAACCGGAGTAAACTACAGTTAGCGCCAACTGCAGTTAGTACGTGTTACACGCGAAAACTTATCCTTAGTTTGGGTCGTGAAGGAAGTCACGTGACATACAGTTTCGGGTTTAAAATTGTAAACGTTGTGCTGGTTTTTCACAAGTATACTGGCAAACACAATGTATTTCATTTAAAATAAATCCTTCCCCTTTGCACCTGCAGTCCCCGAGTGTATTCCATCAACAGTTTTGACAATGTTCGGCATAAAAAATTCCCCATCTCCCGCTAAAGGGAACCATGTGTGGATGCGAAGCAGCGGGGAGATAATTAGCTTGAGCGGGAGGAACGTCGCCGCTCTCATTTGGCGGCAGCGGTCCGGGCGCTCATCGCGGCGCTCCACAGGAGAGAGAATGAGGCGCGCGCGCTCCGTCATTTTCATACCGCGGAACTACCGTGGCGCCCCCCAGCGGAGTATGCAGCTGTCACACCACCTGTCGTGCCCGCCGCTGCGTAGAGGATTCCTAGAGGAAAGGACGGGGGGGGATCGTAGGAGAGGAGAGAGAGGGGGGGGGGGGTCGTGCATGCACTGTGGGGTGTGGGACGCGGGAGGAGCTCCGTAGAGTAGAGGATTCTTAGAGGAGAGAGGGGGGAGAGGACGCGCATGCGCTGCGGGGATGTGGGACGCCGGGCGCCGCTCCGTAGAGTGGATGATTCCTAGAGTAGAGGAAGGGGGTGAGCGTAGGAGAGCATAAGGGAAGGGACGCGCTGTGGGACGCGGGGGCCGCTCCGTAGAGTAGAAGATTCCTAGAGGAGAGAAAGGGGGTGAGCGTAGGAGAGAGAGGGGGAGGGGACGCGCATGCGCTGTGGGACGCGGAAAGGAGGGACGGACAAAGCCCTCGCAAGCACATGCAAGCAAGATCAAGGAATGGAGTCAACCTGGGCGACAGACACCACCTGCCTAGCCATTGCTAAGCAGCCTCTCTGTGCTCTCGGCCATGACTCAAGGAATGGGGTCAACCTGGGCGACAGACACCACCTGCCTAGCCATTGCTCTCTGTGCTCTCGGCCATGACTCTTGTGACTGTAGTAGTGGTTGACGGCCTTCATATTACTACAGTGTTCTGGTTCGCATAATGGGTGCTTCCCTACTTCATGAAAGTGGCCGGACGCGGGACGCGGGACGGCGGACGCGGGACGCGGGAGGGACGGACAGAGCCCCGAGCATAAAATGCTTCGCATCTAATAAGGACTAGTCTAGCAACTATGGGCGGAGTCAACTGAAAGGTCGGCGCGAAAGCCAAGACAATTCGTTACTTGTTACGTTTGGTATCGCCGTGTTTGGTGCGTGGTTTGTTTTGACGGACTGTTTCGCGTGTCAGCGTCTCTGTTGTTGAGAAAGGTCCTGTTGACTTGCTTTTGGGAAGATGTTTCGGACTACATTGGTGCCACCCTGCCTGAGGCCGCCGACATGGGTGCCGCCATTTTGTTAGTTAGCTTCCTTAACTGAGGTGGTCAACCTCAGTTCAGAGCAACCACGGTTAGTGGGGTAACTGCGGTTAGGCTTTCCGTCTAACTGAATGGAACTGCGGTTTAAGGGAAACTGAGGTTTGCCTTAACTGAGGTTAGCGTGCCCGTGTAACTACGGTATCAGTCAGTCAGTCGGTCAGTCAGTCAGTCAGTCAGTCAGTCAGCCAGCCGGTCGCTCAGTCAGTCAGTCAGTCGGTCGGTCGGTCGGTCGGTCGTCAGTAAGTCAGTCAGTCAGTCGGTCGGTCAGTCAGTCAGTCAGTCAGTCAGTCAGTCAGTCAGTCAGTCGGTCGGTCGGTCGGTCGGTCGGTCGGTCGGTCAGTCAGTCAGTCGGTCGGTCGGTCGGTCGGTCGGTCGGTCAGTCAGTCGGTCGGTCAGTCAGTCGGTAGTCAGTCCGTCAGCCAGCCGGTCGGTCAGTCAGTCAGTCAGTCAGTCAGTCAGTCAGTCAGTCAGTCAGTCAGTGAGCTGGTCGGTCAGTCAGTCAGTCGGTCGGTCGGTCGGTCGGTCAGTGAGCCGGTCAGTTGGTCGGTCAATGAGTCAGTCAGTCAGTGAGTCAGTCAGTGAGTCAGTCAGGTCAGTTAGTCAGTCGGTCAGTTAGTCAGTCGGTCGGTCAGTCAGACAGTCGGCCAGTCATTCAGTCGGTCAGTTGGTCGGTCGGTCAGTCAGCCAGTCAGTCAGTGTGTCTGTCTGTCTGTCTGCCTGTTTGTAAAGCACGGTACGCAGAAATGTAAACGATGTACTGCTAGTACGAAATGTCGTTATACAGTGATATGAAGCAATTTAGCTTGTAGGTAGCTTATGACTTGCTGCTCTAGTGTGCGATAATATGATCGTGCCGACCATTTAATCATGAAATCACATGAAATGGATCCTGTCGGGGCTATCAACAAAAGGTCTTCACGTCTCGACTCTAAAGTCTTATACTTCATATGCAGCGCCATATTAACTTTGATAAAGTAGTATAATGGTTCCAAATTGAGGACGAGGCAGACTCAGATTTCCAGCTGCCTCAGTAGCATTTCAGTGTCACTTAGAAAGAAAAAAAAACACGTCCGTCAGAAATCAATATTTTCATGTGCCACTGACGGGCGAAAATGCCGACTGGGCTGTAACGCAAACAACGGTTGTGTCAGCTTCAATTATAGATAGAGAAATAGCGCATCGTTATGGATTTGCGACTGTACGCGGGCATGGCGAGCAGGCTTCACTGGGCGGCCATCTCATGAATTTCAGCAGCGATCCCTTCTTATTACTGAACGTGACATTAACGCTTTCTAGCACGGGGTAATGGTTTTTGGCAACCGCACCGAGAACTGTTCGAGTGTCGGTGATAAGAGGACAAAAATAAAAATACGGGTGCTTTCGCCCTGGAAGTGTGGGTGTTCCAAAGCCGCGATAAAGGCGTTCACAGTATCGATCGCCGGAAACAGCCGGGGAACGTTTTGTCGCTTTTGCTTTCCGAAGGATTAAGCGTTCCTGGCCTGAATTATTGGCCGTGATTACGCGCTCCGAAAACGCAATCCCTGCCGTAAATACTAAACGCGCAAACGCTGTTTGTTTCACATTCGTGTGGCTATGCCGCATCTCTCTCCTCTGTCTCTCTCTTCACGAACGCACGCACGCACGCACACACACACACGCTAGCACGCACGCACACGCACACACACGCACGCACACGCACACACACACACGTACACACAGATACACACGCACTTTATTTGCTTTATTTGGTCATTTACAAGGCTTCTGCTGGCTTCAGAATGCGCCAATAAGTAAGAATGAGTAACATAAAATTATAGCACATTGAAACTTTGAAACAATAAATCACAAAAAGGTACAGCGTACACACAACTTGGAACACAATATTAAAATTATACGAATGCATGACATGTAACTGCACAAAGCGTAACGTCACA
>JALIZH010015792.1:0-27620 GCA_030522465.1 Rhipicephalus appendiculatus
ATCGGCTGACGTTAAGCTATGCGTTATGTCCTACGGCCACTTCCTCTGGTATACCTTGTGGTACCCCAATTCTGGCACTTTTGGGGACAAGCTACATTTACGAACGTAGGCTGAAACACCAGAAATGACTGTCTCTCAGAAAAAAAAAAAACGCCAGGCCTGCGCGGAACGCGCAGCACAGTCATAGCGAAAGCTGGAACAGCGCCCTTTCTAGAGCCTTTTTTGAACACACTTGGGGCAACTACTAAAACTCACTTGCCACTACGCCATAAATCATCGTAATGTTTGTGTAGTGGGGAAGCGTCCAGCATGCGCGGTACCCGCTACACACTTGTAACGCATTATGTGTACTTTGTTGATGCTGTGGCTGACGACGACGAAGAATTATGCCTGAGGCTTTCGCAATGGGTTGGAGCATTGAACGACCCGCTCGTTACACAATTCGCGTTGTGTGACGCCTGCTTGTTGCTTTATTGTTCTAAAACGCTTCTTCAAAACACACGTGAACGCGATTCCTTACCGACATGAAGCCTGCATAGGGTCAGTTTGCACCGCAGTTTTAAGCACCGGCATAGCTCAGTGTGAATAAAGAAAAAAAAAACGGCATAGCTCAGTGGTAGAGCGCTGGGCTGCCACGCAGAGGGCCCGGGTCCGATTCCCATTCTGTTATGGGTATTATTTATTTATTTAGTTTTTTTTTTTTATTTCGAGCTATACTGGTTACGGACACCGGCTGCGGTGGCGGCGGCGGACAACTACGGCGCAGAAAGGGCCCTTGTGATCTCATAACAGCTTTCGCTGTAATACATGTTTCCTACAGGCTTTCCTACTTCGCGAGCTACGTATATCACGTTATTAGTAAGACCGAAGCAGTATAGCAAATTTTTTACTTGTCCGACGAGCAAAAAACTATGATCATCATAAACGGGAATGTCCCACAGAAATTGGGTAAGTCGCACTACTCACCACTGGTCGACTAAAGATGAAGAAGGCAGCTGTTATCCCGACAACCAATGGCTGCGAAGCAACGCTGTCAAGCCGAAGACGTACGTACGACAGAATACTCGGTAACGGGAATGGCAACGGCTGCAGCGAGAAAACCCAGAAGCGATGAAAGGCCTACGCCAACGAAGACGTACAGTGCGGTCCACTGTTAGAGGGAACACGCGACCCGTGGCCGCCGGGCCGCGTGGCGCTAAAGGCTGGTTCACACCGGCGACTAGCACCGGTCGCGCGACCAAGTTGGTCGCTTTGCGACTGGTCGCAAACAGCCGCTTCGGTCGCAAAACGACTGCTTTTGCTCAGTCGCTCGCTGCGCGACCTTTCAGTCGCGCGACTGCAGTCGCAGGATGACTGGAACCAATCAGCGGAGCACAGAAGTGACGTCAGCATTTTTTTTACAGCCGGGCTCATCGCGTTTTCTTTTTTTTTATTGCGCTCCCTTGGCTCGCTGATAACGAGATCCGGACGTGACTCTCTGGATTTGCGACTTCCGGTCGCTCGCATGCAGCCTCTGCCGGTGTGAACATCGGTCGCTTTCAGTCGCTATTTTGGTCGCCAGTCGCAAATGGTCGCGCGACCGGTGCTAGTCGCCGGTGTGAATCAGCCTTAACTGGCGGCGAGATTTGTAAATGCAGCGCATACGCATAGAATGTAAGGGTGGAGCGCGCCCAGTTTCGTCTGCTACTCCGCCTGTGGGCATGAAAGCCTTGGAAAGTGCTTCCGTATTTTTGCGGTGCAATTTATCAAGCTGTCGCTCTCCTGCTGCTAGTCGGATTTCCAGCAAGCACCAAAATGTATGGTTTTATTTATTGCTGCAGTTTTTCGCAAGCTCTCACCGTTAAGCCCGGGATATTTTTCACGTACTACTCGCTGCAAATCGCCGCGTTTCATAACAGATAAGGCTATAGAAGTCTTACGCAGCGAACATTCTAAGCTCGCCTTTGCGACCATGAAATATCGGCTTACTAAAGAAACGAAAGGTCGAGTTGATATCAGTTGATTTACAGTGCGAAAACGAAAAGCGCGAGGGGTCATGGCTCGCTAGCGCACGCCGAGTGCATGGGCAGACAAGTAGCAGACGACGCGGGGCACACACCACCTTGATGAACCAATGCGCATGCCCCTCATTTCGAAATCTCACCAGCAGTTGGCACTCCGCGGACCGCCGGCCCCGCACTCGCGTGTTCCGTATAACAGTGGACCTTACTGTACCTGTAGATGTATGAGAGCTGCGAACGCTTGGTTTGAGCGCGAGCTTCGGCCTCTGGAGTTTGGACGTTTGTGTCATGTCAGCGACTGTTTGTTGTTCAGCTCTCTGCGCTGAGAATCAACGCGGACGTGACGTATCATCAGCTAGCAGAAACCAAGAAATGGCCTAGAAGCAACCTAGAAACAACCTGGATCACGTAGCTAAAGCCTAAGTCAACCTAGAAACAAGCAGAGTATCCTTCAGAATCGTCCAGTTCCACTGATTTGAGCCTTCACCTTTATTTAACACGAAAGTGCTTTATGCCGGGGTCCACCAAGATTTGAGTGACGTACTTCCGTCACGGAAATGACGTCGAAAAAATACGCCTGATCAGAAGACAAAGAAAAACAATTACACCATCTCCCGCCAAAGGGAACCATGTGTAGATGCGAAGCAGCGGGCGCTAACGCTTACACTGGCGGCGGTGTTGACGCTGGCGCTCATCGCAGCGTTGCGCAAGAAAGAAACCTGGGGAGGCGCAAAGTACGCAGTGATGGACCGGTGTTTCCTACTGGAACATGCCAATCGCTGCTAATGGGCAATGAGAGACAGAAGACTCCGACTGGACACAGAGACCCGCAGTCCGCTTTTAGTTAACGCGCACGCTGCGTTTTTTTATTGTTCAACAGCGCACAGGAGAAATCTCCCACCGACACCACCTTGGAGGACAAGATCCAATGCCATATATACGGGGTGGCCAGTGAACGGTTGTGCAGCGCGAGCAGTCGGTTTTTTCAACCAAGAAACTCGCGAGCAGACGCTGTCTGCGTCGGCGTCGCGAGGCGAGACAGGGGGGGGGGAGCGTAGGAGAGGAGAGAGAGGGGAAGACGCGCATGTGCAGTGGTGGTGTGGACGCCGCGGAGAGGGATGCCTAGAGGAGAGAGAGGGGGAGAGGACTTTTTTTTAGAGGGTTTGCGCATGCGCAGTAAGAGTGGTCACGCCGCACCCCACCGGATTGAACCCCGCTCTAAGATGCTTCACATCTAAAAAGTTCCGTCAACGTTAATCGAACCTGCGACCTCTTGGTCAGCGACAACAGATACCGGGCACGCTACCCATTGCGCCACGGCCACATACTCTGTAGCCTTTAAAAACAAGTGTTTTATACCTACCATTGTCCTCTCAGTGCTCTTGCTATAGTGAAGTACTGCATTATGACCGTGAGATGCACGATTAGTTCCTTCAAAGCGTCGTTTCTACGCGTCCATCGCATTCAGCGCGTTTCGAACAGGAAAAGTGCAATTTTGTCGACGCGTTAACACACTGCCAGGTGGCGTTCTTACCCCTAGCATCGGCCTCCCTCATAGCATCCGTCCATTCAAAAAATAGCTCTGGGACGCGCGAGCGCTTCAGGTGGCCGTAACTCCGCTTTCCACGCGAAAAATCGCTGCCGGCCAATGGGGAAGACACGACACGCGTTGCGTTTCCCTCTGGTCGGGCAGCGTTTTTCAATAACTCTAACATGCCGCGAGTACACGACCTTAGCCCAAGTTCAGCGTCCAATCAGTGACGCTCTTCTAGCTGTCACACCGCTTTCTATGATTCGCTCTCACCGTACAGCTACCACAAGCACCTATGACCACAAGGGTTTGTTTAATCATTGATCATGGACGTTTATCGTCGGGATACAGATGTAGGGTCAACGTGGATGCATCCACGTTAAACGGTGCTATAACTGTCAAACACGAACAGACATTGTGTACTTATTAAAACTTGTTGCTGGGCTAGTTGGTAACTCGTCATATTGAAAGTAAAATTTAGCGCAACTTGAAAAAACCCTCGGAACACTCACACATTCACACACGCTCTCACTGTTTCGAGGGTTTTTCCAAGTTGCGCTAAATTTTACTTTCAATAAGACATTGCGGAAGCTCTCCTATATCAATGTACAGTAAACATTCAACTACTTCTGTAAGGACAGCTCTCACTTTCGTGTTATACCGATTCCTAGGACAGAGTGATCAACCATGTTTTTTTTTCACACTGATTGTGTAATGACTGTGTGGCATTATATGAAGACCATGTACTTGTTATGTGTGGCTGCGCTGATTGTTTTCAGACACTGGAAGTTCAATACGCATAAGGTACGAGCCAATTCATCATCATTTATTTGCTTTATTATTTATTCAAGAATGTCCATGCATTGCCCTTGGGCGCATCAGACAGGGGTGCCTCGACATGGATGTTAACATCGCTTAAATTTACGAATGGTCTAGTTATTGACGAAGCTCGATCCTTTACGCTATGGTCCCTAAAAAGAACTAGCGAATTCTCAACATCTGGGTCGATGTACTTACTGACTCAATTCGCAGTACTTTACGCTATCTTGGTAGCTTGCATGTGCAATCTGAGTTTACAACTGTACTTCTAAAAATAGATTCGTGTTCTAAAAAAAAAGGCACTTCGTGTTTCGCGCAATTTCTTTTGGCCATACGGAAAGCAACCTTGCGAGGATGTTTTAGGTTTAGTGCACACTCTTTTCGGTTATACTGCGCATTTCACAACTTTTCGGCACCCAGCGATATTCATAAGAACTCCCATTTTGTTTTATGTACACAAAAACTGAATAGAATGTATTGTTGAATAGATTGTTAGACAGCAAATATTCAGAGGATAAAATACAGATATACGTCCAGAACTAATGGAGCTTCAACTTCCCATCCATTCAGTGGTGTCTAACCCCGGCTTTTTTGAAATGATTTCCAGGAGTCACTACACATTACAACATAACGAATTGTGTACGTATTTAAAGGGAGATGCGAGTCGAAAAACGTAAGCTTTTTTTTCAAAAATTACATATTTTCGTTTTTATTTGCTTTCACAAGTTTAGTTTCTC
Organism: Rhipicephalus appendiculatus; assembly: GCA_030522465.1. Taxonomy (NCBI): domain Eukaryota; kingdom Metazoa; phylum Arthropoda; class Arachnida; order Ixodida; family Ixodidae; genus Rhipicephalus; species Rhipicephalus appendiculatus. The sequence goes on from JALIZH010015792.1 coordinate 5,088, forward strand.
TACTTTCACGACAAAAAAAACTGAAGATTGTAATTAAACTTGAAGTAGGTGAAAATCGCTTTTAAAGAGCACAAGGTGGCCACTAAAAATCAAAGAAGTCCTGATTGTCTACAGTCCCCCGGAAATTGTTACCTGGCTGCTTGCCATTGCATTTCGCATGAGGGGTTCACTAAAGTCACATGCTCAAAATAACCATGATTGCCAAGCTCTCATGATGGAATAAATCATCTTAAACGACAAATCTTTTCCGCATAGATGAGCTTTCACTCATACCTTTAAAATGCGTTTTTCTCAAAATACAATTCTGGGCAACTTCATGAGCTTTTACATCATTTTTTTTGGTACTTTTAATAGCCAGATCGGGATGAAATTTTGCCCACATATTTCTTAACATGTGCAGAGTGCAAGTATTTACTTTAAAACTTGATATCACCTAATATAATTATTAGGAACCTAAAATAAACAATTAGTACGGTCTGAGCATTCCAGGCTTCTCACATTACAATGTTTCTTCTCCATTAAAAGGTCTTATACGCACTTTCTTGATAGTTATTTGCATTCTACAGATAATGTGGAGCAATATGAGCCAATAATGGCTCAGAACAATAAACATCTACTGGCAAAAGAAGAGTCTACAAGAAGACCTATATTTTACACATTGTAGTGACACAAAACGAAAACTGTACAACTTAATATAAAACTAATTACATATTTGAAATCAGCATAAAATCATATATATACAGCAGAAATTTCACTGCCTTAGGCTACAGAATAACGCAACTTTTTTTCCGAATCGCATCTCCCCTTAAGGAAGGATCATGAGTACAATATTAGATTTTGCAAATTGAAGCTATCAGTGATAAAGTTTTATGGCTGTTGTTAGTATTTATAGTGTGTAGCAATAATAGATGATATGAAGTGCACTCCTTAGAACTTGGTGGCTGCAAGACACTATAATTAAGGTCAGATTAACCTGATAATACACATGTAATATAGTAATCATATGACACACAACTAGATCGCGTATATTTCGTCTATTATAACACATAAATGTAAAATTCCTTGTCATATTATTATTAGCTGGTATGATGACGCGAAAAGCGGTTTTCAGAATATTTGGCACAAACGCAAAGTAGTCTTTGCTTGTGCAACAACAGCAGCAGTAGCGCTAATATTTTCTGAATTAGCGACGTCCAATAAGGATTATTCAGTATTTTTGTTGAACAAAAATTTCGAGTAAATTTTAACGAAAAATTATATGGCGCGTGTAGTGGTAAAACATTAAATGAAACTTCTTAATTAATTGTAATACCGAAACTGTTTAATGTTGACACTTGATTGAAGAAATGCCAGACCTTGCGCCATTATGGTCTTCGTTCTGCCATAGTTCGGAATGAGCCATAATGAAGGCCGTCATCGAACCTGTGTGAGGCTGCTGGCTGGCAACAAAAAAAAACTATTTTGGAGTACGTAATTAGTTTTTCTAATTAGATTTTTTTTCGCTGTACTTTGTTGGTATTCTTTTTCGCTGTACCAGCGACATCAGTTTAGTCACCCGTCAAATAAATGTTTGTTTTGGGCCTAACCAGCGTCAGCGGTTAGAGCAGTATCATTCCATCTAAAAAGCACATTATTAATAAATGAGAAAAAATGGTGACCTAGTGTAACATTGAATATCGACACATTAAAATTCAAGCGCACAATTGTAATCTACGCAAATTATTCACTTTTGTATTAACCATATCGCCACGCGTGCTTGGTGCTTTCTTTTGATGTGATCGGGTTTGACGCGAAAATACTATTAGCAACGCTCAGCGCAGAACGCGCCGCAACGTTGTAGAAGCTTCGCGATTGTTTGAGTTCATTCTGTTAAGATTACACGCAGGACGCGAATAGTCAAGTTTATTCGGCAGCTTAAGCGAGCACCCGCTATGAGGCTCCAATGTTCGATGCCACATGTGTAAATGCCGGTGCACCCCACCTCTGATAATATTAGCAACGGCCGAAGCTCCCTTCCCCGCGATCAGTACAGCACGCATTGCTTGTACTCTGTCTGTTCGTTGTGACGAAATCATACAGCCATCCAAGGGCCCATGGGGGCCGTTCCTTCTATTGGCGGTGCTCTGCTGTAAACTCTCTTCACTCTTTCCACTATCGACTATGCTGCCACCCGAACCAATGACAATGTACGAATCAAACCGTATAACAGCTCCATTATTGCCAGCGCCCCATCTGAGCCACGCACCGCCGTCTACCTCCAGGTATCGGAGCGCCACCTGGGTCCCAACTCTTATACCCCGAGCGCCAACATGGCAGCACCATACAACATTTTTGCACAGCGCAAGAAAAACGAGGACGTAGGGAGGACACAACACGGACACAACACGTGTCCTCTCTACGTCCTCGTTTTTCTTGCGCTGTGCAAAAATGTTGATTCCAGGTCACCAACTAGCCCAAGCATCCGTTTTATCAAGCGCTGCCTCGTTGCTATGTTGCATATATTTGTGTTCAGAAAGTCACTCCGTTATTACGAATATGGAGGTTATGTTTAGCAGCAGCGGTCAACATTTTTAGGTTTTAAATATGTATCCGTTGCCTGCGGTCTGACCCGGGTTTTTTTCTGACTGCCCCAACACGTTTGTTGTGCAGACTTGACACAAATATAAAGACCACACACATACAAATATACGCACACACGTGTGATTCTTCGAGTGTAGTTTTATATTTGTTGCTTGCCTCTAGTAAGTGCTGTCCATAAAACGCCATGTGTTTACTGCGAAACTACTAGCCGATCAATCGTAACCAACAAAACATATTTTGTAGCACGCGTTGTCATTCCATACAGAAAAATATTCGGCAGATCCCATGTACCATGGGAATCAATGTTATGCGAAGCATCCGGAAGTAAGGTGACTGGGTTGTAATTTTTTATTGAGCGAAACGTCATGAAATGACCATAAAGATATGTACAAATGTTGCAAGCACAGACATGTTGAACAGTCGCATATGTTTCATTTAACCAGTTGTCAGCAGTTGTGTAACGACGCTAACAGAAACATGGGTATTGCCAACACCAGAAGCCGTAAACTGGTATGTAGAGCTTGTGCTTGCAAGGATGGTAGCCCTGGATAGTGCTGCGTAAACCAGCTACAGTGGATGGCACTTAGTATACAACTGACTTTAATCCGACATGACTCCTTTGTCATAACAGTACGTATGTAATGTTTATAAAATCACATAGCCAGCACTGCAACCACAATATACGTTTCACCAATATTACGCTCGCATAGGGTGTTCATCCAAAGCAGTTTCGAGACCTGACATGGATCTGTGGTAGAATGCTTGATTGGCACGCAGAATGCTTGGGTTCGATTCCTGCTGGGACACTGATTTCCATTCTTTGTATTCCTGGCATCAACGCCTCCTGTGTCAGTTTATTTTAACGCTCTCGCATTTAAATTACCAATGCCTGATCTCGCCGCTCCTGGGTAGATATAAATTGTCAAAGTCCTGTGGCGCATACCCGCAATCCGCGGTCCGTGGTATACGGGTATGAGCCACACGTGTCTGGAGAAATGAGTTTGACGACGTACGCGACGGGATTTTAAATGCGAAGCATTTCTTTGCGTACTGCAGGCACGTTTAGCGTTTCTATCTGCGTATCTATCTATCTATCTATCTATCTATCTATCTATCTATCTATCTAGCCGCCTACGTCTGGGTGATCTCGTGATTACCCCTTTAACTTGGGGTAGACCAAAATTAGTATGTGAGAATAACATGGTTTGACGAATATGACTCGCTGGTCGTGACATGAATAATGACAATCCCGTCGCGTACGTCGTCAAACTCTTTCGGGCATACCCTGTGGCACATACCACGGGGCGGGTATGTGCCACAGGTATGCGGGTATGTGCCACAGGTGATTGACAGTTTAGACTACCCAGGAACGGCGAGACAAACATTGGTACTTTTAACGCCAGAGCGTTAAAAAGCTGACGTCATCAGCAGCGTTGACCGGACGAATGCAAATTATAAATGTCAGGGTCCCAGCAGGAATCGAACCCAAGCATTCTGCGTGGCAATCAAGCATTCTACCACAGAGGCACGCCAGGTCTCGGAACTGCTTTTCGAATAGACCCTAATGTTCGTGAAACGTCAATTGTCGTTGCAGTGCTGGCTATCCAATTTTATAAACATTGCATATGTACTCCGATCATACAGCCGTCACGCCGGGTTAACATCAATTGGAGTAAAGCGCCATCCACTGAAGTTGATATATGTTGCAGTGTCCAGGGCTACCATCCTCGCGAGCACAAGCGCTACATACCAGTTTACCGCTTCTGGTGTTGCTACTGCCCATGTTGCTGTTGGCATCGTTACGCAACTGTAAACAACTTGTTATGCAAAACATATGCGACTGTGGAACATATGTTTGTGCGTACAACATTTGTACATATCTTTAGCGTAATTTCGTAACGTTTCGCTCAATAAAACATTACAACACAGTCACCTTCCCTCCGCATGCTTCGCATAACATCGATTCCCAAGGTACGTGGAATCTGCCGAATTTTTTTACGTTATTCATGTCATGACCAGCCAGACATATTCGTCAACACCTCTTACCCTCCCATACAAATTTTGGTCTACCCCAAGTTAAGGGGGGCCATCACGAGAGCACCCAGACGTAGGCGGCTAGATAGATAGATAGATAGATAGATAGATAGATAGATAGATAGATAGATAGATAGATAGATAGATAGATAGATAGATAGATAGATAGATAGATAGATAGATAGATAGATAGATAGATAGATAGATAGATAGATACGTAGATAGAAACGCAAAAGTTCTTACAGTACGCAAAGAAATCCTTCGCATTTAATACGCGCTACACTGCAGCACTATCTTTCGCTTCTGCTGTAACGATCTATGTCGAAGCATTATTTTTACCGTGGCAGGTGCAGTGATTGTAATTTTATTGATACAGTTTTTTTCTTACATATTGACGGCATATTTTGGAGGCCTTGGGTCGGAGTAGGAGCAGAAATGCAACAGAACACAAGCTGGATGCAGCAAAGTAAAACACATCATAAAGAACACGTTCCTCAACGCTTCAATTCGAGAAAGGAAAGCATGACATAGCAACGATCACACGTGAATCACTGACGTAATGAAGAGCACTGTACTTGAATAAAATGAACAAAAAAACACAAGAATTAATAGCCTGCAAACCAATGACTTCCTGATATGTACAAAGAGAGAGAAAAACGTTTTACGGTAGAGTCTACTGTCATTCATACAGTGTCAAAAAAAAGCACCATTTATTCAAACTCAAAAAAGTTATCTCTGATAGTATGTGAGTACATGACGTGAGGCACTTCAAGCTTGTTGGCGCTTGCAGAGCTCTATTTCTGATAGTTTGCTTAAGTGAATGCACATTTGGATGCCCGACAGCATCAGTATACAATGCATTCCAGTCTGCTATTTCCCGAGTAAAGAAATTATACATGAAATTGTTTGTTCTGTACTTGAGTTCAACCACGTTTTTTTTAGGGAGGGGGGAAGAGACCAAATTAAGGCTCTTCTGTGAGAAGCGACGATTGAACACATGCCTACACATCAAGTATTGTGCCATATCGAATAAAATAAAGTTCACCTGTCGTCATAGCGCCTCGTTTCATGTGTTCATGGTTCTGCTTTTTCTAGGAGGCCCCGATTGCGATATATTCCAACTATAATAGTTACGGACGATTCTAATAGATTTTCTTCGCGTGATCAATTACGCTAGTGTAACTGTTCAAATGACCACCCAAAACGTCAATCTGATCTGACTTCAACAGTATGCGGTCCCTCTTGTATGGAATTTCGCGATTTCTTTGAGTTCTTGTTTATTTCTTTTTTTTAGCTTTGCAAATAAAAAAATGGGATCTGCTATTGACTTTTCATCTTACCGGAATATATCCCGGAAACTGCATTAAAATGAAATAGTTTTGAACAAAAATCAATCGCAATATAATAGGTCACTTCTAAAAGAATCATCCAGTAAAACAAATTGAGCTAAGGAATGAATTATAAAGCAAATTACTAAACAACACCTTTGCTCGCCGCATAGCATGCATGCGTAGTGAGTAGCCATGGGAGGTCCATAAAGAACTGATTTCATCAAAAGTTCTAGGCGTCTTCTGACCAGGCATTGCCTGTTCTTAAACACAACTCTCAGTACATGACAGACGTCTCCACCCTGTTTCTCCCAAGCCACGACACGTAACGCCCCAGCGACAAGACAAGCAGTAGTGGTCTTTTGGATATCAAAACTGTCGTATGCTACCAGACCACCGTCATTTGGCGGATTTCTATGTACACAATCTAGAGAGCAGCAAGCTTCCCCATTCGTCATTCTGTCAAGGGCTCGACATTATACGGTCCCACCGGTGCCATCACAACCCATAGATATATGTCATCACAGTCCGTGAGGCTAACGATGCTAATAATTCAACGAGCAACGACAAAGGTCATCGCTTCACTCGATGCCCTCGTGTAGACGACACAGGTGTTTGCGCATAGCTCCTTCTTACAATAAACAAAAAAAAATTATCGCACCTTGCACTATGTCGCTCAAGGCTGTGTCCCAGCACAGCTGATGTACCCCTGAAGCGGGTGCTGGTTTGGCTAGGCATTCAAACTCTTACCTATCTCTTCCCCGCCCTTTGCTATACTGTACAATAAATGGCTACGCTTGTTCTATTTTTTGTGTCTCTTATTGCTCTTTCTGCCCATTTTTACAGTCTTTTTTATCTTTTTCTCTCCTTCTTCCCTCTCTTTCTCTCTATTTCACTCTATCTTTTTAATTTGAAGTTTTTATTTCGCTCTCTTTGTAACTTTGTAGCCATTCTCTCGCCTCCTATCTTTTTCTTTCGTTCTGCCCTCTATTTTTATCTAGCTTTTTATGAATTTTTCATATGCATTTCTTTCTCTTTCTCTTTATCGCTTTTTCTGAACTTGCTTTGCCCTCCTCCTCACCTTTACATCTCCCATTCTCGCCCGAACTTCCCTTTCCGACGCCCTTGCAATATACTTTGCAAGCCTATGCTATACTTTGCTAGCGTGCCTGGACAGCTGAGTGGTTACGAGGGTCGCCTTCGGATTGTGGGAACGAACCCACCACAGTGGTCTAGTGGTTATGTGCTTGATTGCTGGTCCGAAGGTTGCGGGGTCGAACATCCGCTGTGGCGGCAGCATTTTTAAGCCAGGCGAAAATGGTTCAGGCCAGTGGACTTGGATACAGGTGCACGTTAAGGAACCTCAGGTGGTCGAAATTTGAAAGCCCTCCCCCTACGGCGTCCCTGATAATCATATCTTGGTTTTGGTACGTTCAACCCCAGCAATTATTATTGCGGGAACGCGGGTTCGAATTTCACCACGCCAAGAATTTCTCTATTTCTCTTTCTTCGTATTTGTTTCAATTTCTCTCTCCCTCTTTCCTTGTCTCTGTAGTCGTTCTCATACCGATCATGTGTATTACACCCCATGCCGGACAAATCGGCGCACGTGTTCTGAGAGGGAAGCAGAAAAGGAGAAAGATGAAGACGAGGACAAATAGAGCGCTTGCCGGTTCATCACAATTATAGTTTTCAATCTGCGACACGCGGCAAACAACGAGCATAACAGCTCTACTGTAATGAAGTTGTCTTGCATGCGGGCTACCTTCAGTCGCTCTGTCGCACGTGCGTGCAGTTATAACATATGGGCGTTATACCCTCTCTTCTTCTTTTTCTCTCGTGTCTCAGTTTATCGATGAATGGATGGATGGTGGAACTTTAATTGGAGTCCTAAGAGACGCCGCTAGCGATTCTCGACAATCTCAACTCCGTCAAGCGAAAGCAAAAGCAACGTTCCGCCTTTCATATTGTCGATATTGTTTCTGCCTACGGGCGTAACATTCAACCTTTTCGTTGCTGTGAGCGCAATACCATGTTTCTCAACGCCTTTTCAATTTCTATTCAAGTAAAAACAACTGAAGAAATTGTTATCGCCATTTCTTGGAGACAGCCACCCTTTCCACTTGGCTGTTAGAACAAAGGTAGTATTTGTATTTGCTTCTTTTTCTCTCGACACTCAGAGAAGTACATGCACATATAAATGACGACAATGCTGCACTGCTATTGCGCGCCAGAAGTTCCCAAGGAATGCGTCTTTCGTGGTTTCTATACATTCTGATCTGATGAGCGAGCGCTCGACCCGCAATTCTTAGAGTCACAGAGTCCGTGATGATGCGGCGGTCACTCTGGGTGCAAGGAGCTAAAAAGCAGCATCTCGTGTGTAACTGAGGGTAGCTCTTTCATATCGTTTGCTAGGCTATTTGGGATTAGGATATAGTGCCAGCGGTTGGACGGTAGTGCATGGGTTCTCACACTATTTCCATGGCCATCTGAGTCGGTGCAACACCTGCGCAAACAGTGACAAAGATGCAAGAAAGCAGAGGCGCATTTTTTTTTCTCCTATATCAACACTCTTCAAGTTACGGTGAGATAATTTCTGAGTACACGCAGCTGATATACTTGCCGGGAAAATATAGGTTTCCAGCGCTGTAAATCATCATGACAAAGTAAGTGAATATCTGAGGCAACACCGACGAAAACCTGTCAACTTAGATGTGATGTACGCCGTGGGCACACTCAGGCATCATTTATTCTCAGTGGAACAGAAAGCATCAGCTGTTGAAAGGTAAACAACCCGTAGCCTAGTTGAGTTTTCAGGTTTTCCTTTCCTTAAGGAAACGGTAATGGGGAGGAAAGTATGGAGAGAGAGAGAGAGATGTGTGTTTCCCCTTCTATAGTGTCACAGAGAGCACTGTGAGGCCTATGTCATCTAGATATTCAAGCTGGCCTGAATGTGGAAGCGCACTCACTGATAGTGTTTCGTAGACAAAGTGATACAAGCAAGGAAAAACATCGCAGCAGTCAGGAAAATGGTATGTTTATGTGCTGTTAGCAAATGTATATGCTGTTAGTGATGTTAGTAAGTTATATGCTGTTAGTAATTTTGTTAATGCCGCTTATCGATGTGTATATTTTTCTGCAGCGACCGTCTATATGCCTAAGCACCCCACTTACTAGCGCGCAGAAACGAATGTGTCACAGCAGCGTGCCAAACCCCACTACTTACCAGTGATCCACTGAAGGTGAAGAAGACAACACATGGGCGTTAAATCCAACGTATACGAAATACAAGAAACAGACGATGCGTGCTGTGGCATGAGGTATGCTACTCCAATGGGAAAAAATCAAAGGAGCATACGATAATTGGAAAACGGTGTTTGTGGAGAAACATTTATGGTTTAATTACAGGGCGGGCGATCGTCTATGGTTTAAAGGAGTACTGACACAAAATTTTGAAGGCCAGGTAACTTGCGGGATAGATTAGTCTGGACACACACGCATCATCTATGAAATATCAACGCCGAGTATAGGAAAAACATATATAAAATCAAATTTAAAGTGCGTGTCACCCCACTGAACGCAAAAGACGCGTTTGGTTTTTGTGTGTCACAAGTTTCTGGCCGCGATCCTCGCGGGTGCTCTCTCCTAGCAGGCATTTCAACGGAAAGAGGGGACAGTCTTGCACGGGCGTACAAAGGCTGATATGCTTGCCTCGGCAGTGCACTTTTTGGGGGGTCATGCATATTTACAACGTCTCACAGGGGATTATAGCTGCACCAAGGAAGCTTTCGTTAAAAAGTTGTCAACGCGGTGCTCATGTGCACGTGGTTTTCTGTGCTCCCGTAGCCAGCTATGCTTACACGAAAACCACTCTGGGTCCCGCGTCACTCGGCGCTCTTTGAAACCGAAAGTGCTACTGGGTGGTACAATACCATCTCCAAATAGTTAAGTAATATGGTTATTGCTACATATTTCAATAGAAAGGACAAGACGCAAAATTTTCGTGTCAGTGCTCCTTTAAATTCTGTGTCACATCCATGTCGTGCTCTAAAGAGCCTCGCTGGTCATCCTCATCCACAGGCTCGAATGGAATTTCAGGAGCGAAGATCCTTAGGGCCTAGCCTTGTCGTCCGTTGTGGTCACGGTATAGAACCGTTGCTATAGTCGAAACGTGTGAGACACAAAAGGAAGGTTTTACAATAGACTAATATAAATGATAATGGTGACGAAACAATACAAAACGCGCACAAGCACGAACCCTTTATACCAGTCGGTGACTTCAACGTACACATTGTGGACCTTAGGACCTAGCTTTGTTGTCAACTCTCACTATCCGCTGTCACAGTATATAGAAAACCGTTGCTATAGTCGAAACAGATGTGTGTATGTGAATAAAAAAAAGGTTTACAATAGACCATCATCAATCATAATTGTGACAGAACAATATAAAGCACCTAGAAGCACAAACCCTTTATCGTAGTCGGTGCCTTTAACGTAGACATTATAGACAGGAACTAGAATAGCATTAAAGATGGAAAGAAAGAAATTTTCATTTCTATATACACTTTATGTCGAATGGGCGACGCTCGGGTAACGTACGGGTACTCACCGCAGTAAAGTAGATAGGTGGGCGAGTTGTAACTGATTCATATTGAAAGCTTTTCAGCGCTAACGGGACGGAGCACAAAGAAGAGGACACTACAAAACACTAGCGCTGTTCTTTTTTTTTTTTTGTGATATCGATGTCTTTACACAGCGCTAGTGTTGTGTAGTGTCCTCTTCTTTGCGCTCCGCCCCGTTCGCGCTGAAAAGTTTTCAATATGGGTACTCGCCAATACGATACCAAGAGCTTCGCCCACTCGCCACAGCCAGCCCAACGACCGAGTACAGCGGGTGCGAGCCTTAAACGATAACTATGCTCGGCAAAGTGGAGCACGTGAAACACACTAAAGAGTGAGCGAAAAAAATGAGAAAACGAGAGAAAACAAGAGAGGGAAATTGACAGAAAGCAAGAGAAGCACACAAATGCAGATAAAACTACAGAATAAATATATAGAAAGATAGAAAGACGGAGAAAGAAAGAAATATAGAAAGGGAGAGCGAGTTATAATAGGGAAATGAAGAGAAACAAAGAAAGAGAAAGAAATAAGCTGGGAGAGAGAAAAAGAAAGGTAAGAAAGAGAAATAATTACGAGCAAGACTTTGATTTGGCCGAGTTGGCACATGCTTAGCGGGAGAAACACAGCGCAAAAAAAAAAAAAAAAGACGAGGACGAAGAAACACAGTACGCATTACTCTTACGAAGCATAGACCACGCTACACACGCATTCGCAGCGAGGTTCATGACCAGGATTTCCGGACATTTGCACGTAGCGCCCTCTCTCGTTGGCGACAGCGGCGGCCTGCCGTAACTGAATAGTAAACAGGCGAAAAAAGTCATATCTGACGAAAAATGCTACTTATCCAAAACGACTCCCGGTTTTACACAGCAGGGACGTAATTAAACATTCTGTCAAAATTACAGTGTCGCACTACAAACCGTGTGGCTTCCCAGAGCGTTTAATATTTTACAATGGGGCACTATGCATTTCGAATGGGCAGTGTTCAATTGTCTTGGGTAGCCACACGCTTTGTAGTGCGATACTGAAATTTCGCCGCAGTGTTCCAGGAGGTGTGTGCTGTAGAGATCCCGGAATCGTTTTAACGCGATAGCGTTAAAGAGCTCGTTTCGCAGAAATTCCAGCGTTGGCGTCGGCGTCGTTGGTTGTGAGCGGAAAATCATCTTGTCCGTGACCGAAAAATCATCATCTTGTCCGTGACCGAAAAATCGAGAAAAATGCAAGTAAAATAAATAATAAAAATTTTCGGGTCCGAGTGAGGATCGAACCCGGGTCGTCTGCGTGGCAAACAGGGGTTCTACCACACAGCCATGGGCTCTGCTTGGAAATACTGTGAAAATAACTTCCTCTGCTTGGAAATGCAGTGAAAATAACTTCCATGCTTCGCAAACGCAAGCGTCCTTTATATAGGCGTCGCAATATAACATGTAATGTCCCAGTAATATTGCATGGTACAAGCGTACATTGCCATCGGGCGTCAGAATATGTGACTATCATAACGATTTCATAGTTTAAAGCCAGCCACCCATTACAAACGGCACACACCTTACTGCGCATATTCCCTTAACACCACGTAGTGGGTGCATAGCAAGTTCGAAAACATTTCCCACATTTGCCGCGCATAATTTCTCCTGGTTTAAAGCATACTACCCATTACATACTATGCACTAAGTGATTGAAGTACGCAGTAGGGACGGGATATCGCTATCGCGTTCAACTCTTAAAGGCGAAGCTTAAGGGTCCTTCAATTTTTTTGATAACTCGGTTATTTCAAGAGATATGATTTTTTCGCCTATTTCCCATTCAGTTATGGCAGGACGCGGTTCCTGCCGCCGAGAGATGGCGCCATAAACAAATGTCCCCAAGTCCTGGGAATTTATCATATATGTGTTTGTCAGTGGATTCTGGTATATAGAAAAAACATGGTTGATCCCTCCGTCATACGAATCGGTATGACACGAAAGTGTCCTTACAGAAGTAGTTGAATGTGTATTCTGTACATTGAAATAAGATAGCTTGTGCAATGTCTGTCGGTGTTTGACAGTTATAACACCGTTTAACGTGAATGCATCCACGTTGACGCTTGGTGGTACATCTGTATCCCGACGACTAACGTCCGCTATCAATGGCTAAACAAACCGTTGCGGTCATAGATGCTTGTGGTAGCTGTACGTGGAAAGCGGAATCAGAGAAAGCGGTGCGACACCGCTTTCTCTGCACCTTTCCCTGCACCAGCGCTTTGTCGAGTTGCGCCAGAGTGGATGGTAGAGTTCCACAAGTTTGGGGGCTGCTAGCCTTACTTCGTACACCATTCAAATGTGTAGCTATCGCATTCATTGCTTCACGCTTGCGGAGAAACTGAACCTTTTCTATTAACAATCTTCTGTTCCTACGCATGTGCTGTGTACTACAACGCCCGGACAATGATCGGTACCAATGACAGGTATGGAAATGTGACGTATCTAGAATGACATTGCTGGCTCTCTTCCTTGGAATATGTATGGTGGATCGTGGAACATCGTGCAATACTCATCTGCCACGTAAGATATGCTCCCTCAGTTGAGCCCTTCTTTCTTTCCGCTCATTTACTGTCGCTGATTCTGCTAAACTGGCTTTTCCTTTGAGTAAATTTTTCGAGGAACTTTTGGATCGCCAGAGATGAATAATTTTGGGACATTGGCGGAAAGGCGCATCTGTATAATTATGCATTTGCGTTGCAACAGATGCATAATAAAGTAAGAGTATTTACAGGTGCACCACCTCATGCATCCTTCTTAAACGGTAGAAACATGCTACTTTTTGAAATATGCACACTGCTTTTTTCCCTTTAAGGCAGGGCTTGCGCAGTTTACTTTACTGCCTTGAGACACGCATTGCGCCATATGGTTGTTCAGAGGTTGTGTTAGGGATCAAACTATGCCTATCCAATGACACTGAGAATCATTCATGCATATTGCGCATATGTATGAATGTTTCGGTTTATATTCACTCATGATTATTATAATTGTGGACTATAAGACAGGGAAATCACTGCTTACATATATGCTAAAAATGCTGAATATAATAAGGTGGACATAATATTTCTTGCTGCGCTCAACGGAATCACATACACGTAATATAGTATTACGTGTGTACATACAGGTAATAAAACTAATTAGATTTGCGCTTTTTCCAAACACCAAATAATTAAAACAATGTGAAGGTTCTATTGCGTGAACCCGCGAGGACGTAAACAACTTGAACAACTACAGAACCGCAGAAGACAACGAACGGTCGTCAATAATATAAACGTAACCATGCACCAGGTGACTCTACTAATCTATCTATCTATCTATCTATCTATCTATCTATCTATCTATCTATCTATCTATCTATCTATCTATCTATCTATCTATCTATCTATCTATCTATCTATCTATCTATCTATCAACGTCGTGGCGGAAATAGTGTTCTAGGTAAAGTGGTATTGAAGCGGCTATTTAACCAACTCCTGTTCATCTCAGTTGTTTATGTGGGAAACTTGAAAGCCGCCACAGCTTGTGACATAAACATTTTTAGGGAATCGAGAAAGCTGCACATAGTTTCCAACAATCCTCATCTATTTTTGAATACGACATCCAAAATGACCGCGCCTTGGTCGCAGGAAACATAGCCGTTCTCTGATAAACGACCGAATCAACCCGTGACGAGAGCGATAAAATTTGAATAAAGGCGCATCGCGGCGCTACCTTGTGCAGGAACTCGACAAATCATCTCGTGAGCACCACCGTATCGCCTTCGCTTAGCCCGTTATATTTGGTGCTTGTCTGTCTCATAAATTATTGACAAATAGGCAATTTGGATTTACGAAAGGTCAGTCTACGAATACTACCTTTCAAGCACAAAAATAATGTACATTATAGCCTCTCAAACTTCAGCAATGTACAGTCATCGGCAAGCTTAACTCGAACGCTCCGCAGCGTGACCTCGACTGGTTTTACTGGTGCCAGCCGCGAAGCGCAGGGTGCTGTTGCCGACAAAATCCCTCAGTATGCTTAGATAGTATGTCGGCATGCATGGGTATTATCTCGGCAACAGAACCGAAAGCTACACGGCGCTGGAGTCAGTTAAACTGTTCCAAGACACGCTGCGGAGCGTTCGAGTTAAGCTTGCTGACGGCTGCACATTCAGAGTTTTTGTGGAGTACTTGAAGGCATTTGACACCATTAATCACACCGCACCTATAGAAAAATTTCACAAATATTGCTTTTGAGGTGTTTTTAGATTTAGGTTAATAAAATCGGATTTTCAGCACCGCATGCCATAATTAGTTTTTAATCAAAAGTTAAAAAAAATCCACGCATATCCACGAAGTCAATCTTGACGATGGGGCGAAGCACCATGCAGCATACCGTGAATCATCCGTGAAATGACACTATTTGATAAATGTTTCCGCGCTGTCAGATCCGGGTCTGCTTGTGGACGTTGTCGTATTGCTGAAGCTTCTCGACCTCCCAGCTCAGGGTCTGACTGGCGGCGTTGCCACTGAGTCGCTGCATGGAGAACCCTATGTTCGCTTTCTTTGATGGCGGCGGCACGACTGCGGGGAGCGCGCGTCTACATCAGTGACCCCTGGCGGCATTGTCCTCTAACGGAGTTGATTGATGCGGTTGTTTTCGCCTGGTGCCACACAGACGGCGCACCTGAGCTTAGACTGTGCACTACGGCGCTAACGGATTGCAGACGGACGGACATTGTGAGATCTTAAGGTGCTTCGCCCCTAAAACATCCTGAATACAGGACAGTGGTAGGTTACACAAAGGTACGGACGAGTGAAGGTTATGTATCGACTAGCGTGTATCGTTATGTATCGCCACTTCGCTTGTTATAAATAGCCGCGCGTCCGATTTGAAACCGCTTATTGCAGGAGTACCACAGTGAAGTATTTTGCGGCCTGTGCTTTTTTTTTTTTCATTGATAATAATGATTTAGTGGGCAGTGATCTTGACGTAAAATTTATTGTTTTTGCAGACGACACTAAAATCTTTGTGACCACAAAAAAATGTGAGGGTGTTATGATTAAAGCCAACGAAGTGCCGTCAAAATATTCATCTCGGAACACCGCGAATTCGTTAAAAATAAATGTGAATAAAATAAAGGATGTACTGTTTAGGCCAAAAAATGGAAACATTGATACTCGAACGAACTTATGTCTTAACAACCAGGGAAGACATAAATTCAAGACACATAAGTTAAGCCAAAGATAGGGATAATCCCCATCGTACCTTCCTTTAATGTCACGGTGTTATATTTTAGCAATATTTATCATGGAATCTTCATGTGGAAAAGGTGGTGGGTGAGCTCTCTCGACTGGTTGGAATATTAGGCAAGTTGCGTTTTTAAATGCGAAGCATTTCTTAGCGAACTTCGGAGACTTTGAGCGTATCTATCTATCTATCTATCTATCTATCTATCTATCTATCTATCTATCTATCTATCTATCTATCTATCTATCTATCTATCTATCTATCTATCTATCTAGGCGCCTACGACTTTGTGCTCTCCTGGCCGTATCGTTAATGGGATTTATACCAAATTTGGTATGGCATAACATGACTGTATGACGAACATAAATGGCTGGTCATATCATGAAAATCATGAACAATTTGTCATGAAAAGTATGATTTATATGCCACGCTCATGGCGCATACGCGAGCGTTTTGTTAGCTTGATATACACCAAATTAGGGATTGAATGACGTGACTGTATGGCGAACATAAATGACAAGCGGTAATACGGAAATCATGAATTGTCATGTGCGGCATCACTTGAATGCCACGCTCATGGCGCGCTCGCGGCCATTTAGTTAGCTTGATATATACACCAAATTTGGTATTGTGTGACGTCACTGTATGACGAACATAAATGACAAGTGGTAATATGGAAACATGACATGTCACGTGTGACATGACTTGCATGCCACGCTCATGGCGCGCTCGCTGCCATTTCGTTAGCTTGATATACACCAAATTTGGGATTGAGTGACGTGACTGTATGACGAACATAAATGGCAAGTGGTAGTATGGAAATCATGTGCGACATGACTACCATGCCACGCTCATGGCGCGCTCGCGGCTATTTCGTCGCCTTAATATACAACAAATTTGTTATTGAGTGACATGACTGTATGGCGAACATAAATGACAAGTGGTAATATGGAAATCATGACTTGTCATGTGCGACATGACTTGCATGCCACGCTCATGGCGCGCTCCCGGCCGTTTCGTTGGCTTGATATTGTCACGTGGTCGTGACGTTGACGAAGGCAGTAGGCAGTAGTCCAAGATGAAACACTTTATTTGGGCCGAACTTGTGGCCGGTAAACTGAAGGTGAGATTACAGCAATAAACGCTGGTACTGATAGCGGCGAACAGAGCGTCGGCCGTCGATGAACTGAACTTCGTTTTAACGCGCCGGCTTTTATAAATCACGCGTCGAACATTCTAGCCTTATCACTAGTCGTCGCGCAGGCTCTGGAATAATCTTGAGTGTTACCGTCTTGCGTGCAATCTTAACAAAACGATCTACTACAACCGAGAAGCTTGGAACAATAAGGCGCGGTCTGCGCCGAGTACTGCTGATAGTCTTTGTGGGCGGAAACCGAATACAGTAAAAGAAAGGCGCGTGGCAATGCCCCCCTCTGAAAAGGCATCGTCCCGATGCTTAGAACAGAACACATGGGAAAAAATACATGCAATAATAAATAACGACAATAAATCAAGAAAGTTGAATAAACAATACGCACAAGCAAGAAAGTCCAATGAAAAAAAAAGAAAAGTACAGTCCTTAGGTTCACTACCGCGCGTAAAATGGCTTGAGGCGCACGACATGGACGACTTCAGGTCGCGCACGGCGCCGTTGAGAGTTCGAAATGCCGTCGGGCACGACCTCGTAGTCGAGTGTGCCGAGACGTCGAAGCACCCTATACGGTCCGAAGTATCGTCGCAGAAGTTTTTCGCTAAGTCCACGTCGTCGTATGGGCGTCCACACCCAAACGCGGTCGCCGGGCTGGTATTCCACGAAGCGTCGTCGAAGATTGTAGCGGCGGCTGTCAGTCGTCTGCTGATTCTTGATCCGCAGGCGGGCGAGCTGTCGTGCTTCTTCGGCGCGCTGTAGGTAGGCGGTCACGTCGATGTTTTCCTCGTCGGTCACCTTTGGTAACATGGCGTCGAGCGTCGTTACGGGGCTCCGTCCGTAGACCAACTTGTATGGTGTCATCTGCGTCGTTTCTTGCACGGCCGTGTTGTATGCGAAGGCCACGTACGGAAGGATGGCGTCCCACGTCTTGTGTTCGACGTCGACGTACATGGCCAGCATGTCGGCGATGGTCTTATTTAGACGCTCGGTCAGGCCGTTGGTCTGTGGGTGGTAGGCGGTGGTCCGGCGGTGACTTGTTTGGCTGTACCTCAGGATCGCCTGAGTTAGGTCCGCAGTAAAGGCCGTACCTCTGTCGGTAATGAGGACCTCTGGGGCGCCATGACGCAGTACGATGTTCTCGACGAAGAACTTTACTACCTCGGCGGCACTGCCCTTAGGGAGGGCCCTTGTCTCGGCGTAGCGGGTGAGGTAGTCAGTAGCTACGACGATCCATTTGTTTCCGGAATTCGACGTCGGAAACGGCCCCAGTAAGTCCATGCCGATTTGCTGGAACGGCCGGCGAGGTGGCTCGATGGGCTGCAGAAGTCCGGCTGGCCTAGTCGGTGGTGTCTTCCGTCGCTGACAATCTCGGCAAGTCCTCACGTAGTGGGTGATGTCGGCAGTGAGGCGAGGCCAGTAGTACTTTTCTTGTATCCTTGCCAGCGTACGGGAAAATCCAAGGTGTCCAGCCGTCGGGTCGTCATGCAAAGCATGCAGAACTTCTGGACGTAATGCCGAAGGTACTACGAGGAGGGAGTCGGCCCGAAGTGGCGAGAAGTTTTTCTTTAGAAGAACGCCGTTGCGCATGAAAAACGACTCCAGTCCTCGTCTGAATACCTTTGGAGCCACAGTGGCTTTGCCCTCGAGGTATTCCATAAGGCCCTTGAGTTCCGGATCGGCGCGCTGTCGCTCGGCGAAGTCGTCGGCACTTATGGTTCCCAGGAAGCCGTCATCATCCTGGTCGTCCAGCGGCGGTGGGTCGACGGGGGGCACGAGACAGGCAGTCGGCGTCAGAGTGTTTTCTTCCGGACTTGTAAACGACGGTAATGTCGAATTCTTGAAGTCTCAGGCTCCACCGTGCGAGGCGACCAGAAGGGTCTTTCAAGTTAGCTAGCCAACACAAGGCGTGGTGGTCGCTCACAACTTTGAAGGGCCTGCCGTAAAGGTAGGGGCGAAACTTTGATGTAGCCCAGATGATGGCAAGGCACTCCTTTTCTGTTGTGGAGTAGTTGGCCTCTGCCTTTGATAGCGACCGGCTAGCATAACTGATAACCCTTTCCAGTCCGTCCGTCCTCTGCACAAGGACGGCGCCGAGTCCTACGCTGCTCGCGTCGGTGTGCACTTCTGTTTCGGCGTGTTCGTCGAAATGTCCAAGTAACGGAGGCGTTTGCAGGCGTCGTTTTAGTTCTTGAAATGCTTCCTCCTGCGGCGTTTCCCACTTGAACTCGACGTCGGTCCTGGTGAGGTTAGTGAGAGGCTCGGCAATGCGGGCGAAGTTTTTAACGAACCGCCTGTAATAGGCACACAAGCCGAGAAATCGACGCATGACCTTCTTGTCACTAGGTGGCGGGAAAGCAGCGATGGCGGTTGTCTTTTGTGGGTCGGGGCGTACTCCGGATTTGCTTATCACGTGGCCCAAGAACAAAAGTTCTTCGTACGCGAAGCGGCACTTCTCTGGCTTGAGGGAGAGTCCGGAGGTCTTGATTGCTTGAAGTACAGCTTCAAGGCGCCGCAGGTGTTCGTCGAAGTTCGAGGAAAACACAACGACGTCGTCCAAGTACACAAGGCAAGTCTGCCACTTCAAGCCGGCCAGTACAGTATCCATAACGCGTTGGAAGGTCGCGGGGGGCCGAGCAAAGACCAAAAGGCATGACCTTAAATTCGAACAGGCTATCTGGTGTTATAAAGGCAGTCTTTTCTCGGTCTCTCTCGTCGACTTCGATTTGCCAGTAGCCCGTCTTCAGGTCCATCGACGAAAAGTACTTCGCGTTGTGGAGTCGATCCAGGGCGTCGTCTATCCGTGGGAGGGGGGTATACGTCCTTCTTCGTGATCTTGTTCAGGCGACGATAGTCGACGCAGAAACGTAGCGTGCCGTCCTTCTTCCTCACCAACACCACGGGAGACATAGAAACCATCGTGAGAGCGCAACTTAACACGACACACAAGAAGGAGAAACAGACGAGGACAGGCGCACACTACCAACTGGCTTTATTGAAGGAAGATCACTCCTTTACACATCAACACCCTGCGCAGGGGGCACAGTCACAATGACCAAAAAAATTCAAACCAGGTCATTGTGACTGTGCCCCTGCGCAGGGTGTTGATGTGTAAAGGAGTGATCTTCCTTCAATAAAGCCAGTTGGTAGTGTGCGCCTGTCCCTCGTCTGTTTCTCCTTCTTGTGTGTCGTGTTAAGTTGCGCTCTCACGATGGTTTCTATGTCAAAGCACCAACTCGCCCAACAGTCAACTCTTCTGAAGGACCACGGGAGACGCCCAGGGACTCTTGGACGGCTGGATTATGTCGTCGCGTAGCATTTCGTCGACTTGCTTCTTTACGGCTTCGCGTTCTCGCGTCGAAATTCGATACGGGCTCTGACGGACTGGTCGGGCACTTTCTTCAGTTATGATACGATGCTTGGCGACTGGGGTCTGTCGAATTCTTGACGACGACGAAAAGCAGTCCCTGTATTGCCGGAGCAGGGTTTTGAGCTGTCCTTGTTTATGCGTCGGCAGGCTCGGATTTACGTCGAAAGCTAGTGGATGAGCTTGGTTCGTCGTAGCGTGTTCGGCAGACTCGGCGAGGGCGTGGGCAGTGCTGGCTTCCACAAATTCTTCGACGTAGGCGACCGTCGTGCCTTTGCTCACGTGCTTGTATTCGTTGCTGAAGTTCGTTAGCATCACTGTTGCTTTCCCTTCACGCAACTCGGCAATGCCTCTTGCGACGCAAATCTGACGGTTTACAAGCAGGTGCTGATCGCCCTCGATGACGCCTTCGAAGTCTACGGGTTTTTCGGTGTCGACGGAAATGATGACGCTGGAGAGCGGAGGAACGGTCACCTGCTCTTCTATAACATTCAACGCATGGTTCCTTGGCGTCGCGTGGGGCGGGAGCGCTTTGTCTGAGGTTAGTGTTATCGACTCAGACCTCAGGTCGATGACGGCGCCGTGGTCACTTAGGAAGTCCATTCCAAGTATCACATCCCTGGAGCAGTTTTGTAGAATTACAAAGCTCGCAGGATAAGTCCGGTTATTGATGGTGACTCTCGCCGTGCAGACTCCAATTGGCGTTATCAGGTGACCTCCAGCTGTCCGGATTTCGGATCGACTCCAAGCGGTCTTTACTTTCTTCAGCTTGGCGGCGAATGGCCCACTGACGACGGAATAGTCGGCCCCAGTGTCGACGAGAGCGGTGACGTTGTGGCCGTCGATGAGAACGTCGAGGTCGCTAGTCCGTCGCCTTGCGTTGCGGTTAGCTCGCGGTGTCGGGTCACGGCTGCGTCGATTTGTTGCGCTGCTTCCATCTTGCTGCGTCGTCAGGTGTAGCTCGGTCCGCGAGGTTTCTTCGGCAGGGCTCTGTCTGCTTCGCGTCCTGTTCAGCAGGTTTCGTCGCGGCGTCGTCGTCGACGTCGGCGGAGGATCTTCGGTAGTTCGACGTACAGCAACCGCACCTCCATCGGTTGCTGCCCTTAGTTTTCCGGGTACGGGCTCGGAGATCGGCCCCGAGCCGGACTGGTGTACTGCCTGCGATGCGGTGAGGTGTAGCGGCCTGGCGACGGTGAACGGGAAGGTCGTCGGGGTGTCCACTGCGCTCCTGTGAGGTAGTCGGCGATGTCACGAGGTCGTTCGCCAGGCTGCGGACGCGGCGCATTTACGGCGAAACCACGCAGTCCCATCTCCCGGTACTGGCAGCGGCGGTACGTGTGCCCGGCTTCACCGCAGTGATAGCATAGCGGGCGGTGGTCAGGGGCGCGCCAAACGTCGGTCTTCCTCGGAGGGTAGCGCTGGCTGGCAGGTGGGCGGTAGGGCGCCGGTGGCGGTGAGGGCGGAGTCTGGCGGCGGTACTGCGGCGATGTGGTGTCTTGACGGGGGCGTGGAGCGGGAGCGTAGCGTCGGGCTGCAGCAGCGTAGCTCATGGCTTGCGGCTGAGGCTGTTGCGACTCAGGGGCACCCAACGACTGCTGGATTTCCTCTCGAACAATATCTGCGATGGAGGAAACCTGCGGCTGGGATGACGGGAACATTCGACGAAGCTCCTCGCGCACTACGGCCCTTATGGTCTCGCGCAGGTCATCTGAGCAGAGGGATTGAATGTCGGCGTAGCCTGTCGTCGAGAGGCGATTGAATTGCCGGGTGCGCATCTCCAGTGTCTTCTCGATTGTGGTTGCCTCTGTCAGGAATTCATGGACGGTCTTGGGTGGGTTCCTCATCAGTCCCGCGAAGAGCTCCTGCTTGACCCCTCGCATGAGGAAACGGACCTTCTTCTGCTCGGTCATGTCAGGGTCGGTGTGTCGGAATAGTCGTGTCATCTCTTCGGTGAAGATTGTCACGTTTTCATTCGGGAGCTGGACCCGTGTTTCTAGTAAAGCGGCGGCCCTTTCTTTACGTACGACGCTTGCGAACGTCTCCAAGAAAGCGCTGCGAAAGAGGTCCCATGTTCGAAGTGTGGACTCCCGGTTCTCGAACCAGGTCCTTGCCGCGTCTTCTAGGTAGAAGTAGGCGCGGCGCCGACACAGGCAGCGTCTGCTAGCGAGTTACTTGGTTGAAAAAACCGACTGCTCGCGCTGCACAACCGCTC
>JALIZH010015793.1:0-158099 GCA_030522465.1 Rhipicephalus appendiculatus
CGGGCAAGCGCTGACTGTCAACTGAACTTTTATTGAACACGAAAGGAAATGTCATTTCGTGCTCAATAAAAGTTCAGTTAACAGTCAGCGCTTGTCCATGTTGTTTCTTTTGTGCGTCCCCGTGTCCATTACCGCGCTGTTCCCATTTCATAATTTCATACAGGAAGTGGTAAGGAAAGGGGATAAGATAAGGGAAGGACATCTTGAGGGGCTGTTGGTTCATTGTATGCAGGAAAATAATTGCGCGAAACTTGAAAGGGACACCACAAAGAAGACGCAAGAACAGATCGAGCGCAAATCTTGCGCTCGATCTGTTGCATTCGAAGGGGGTAGGGTTTCGACGTCGTGCCGAGGGCCGCATAATACTGCCCCGCGGGCAGAAGGTTGCCGACCCCTGCCTTAGACGATCGTGGAGGCACCGGTCTGTAAAACTGGGCGGGCCTCAACGGTTGTCTCAGGGAATATAAGGGCACGTTAAAGAAGTGGCACGGGAAGTAACTTGGCGCTTCATTGCAGCACGCATGAGTCATAAATCAGTTACATAGTAAAGTGTACACATGTAAGGGACACTGACAATTTCAAACACTGCAGTCAATGTTATTGCGAATGCACAGAATCCATGTTAAGCGTATCAAGAGCACGGTGGAGTTGGGGAACGTCTACGAGCTTGACATATATTTCGAAGTATCGATGTGTGTAAGGGAATGCGCGCACAAACGTGTGTAACCTTTGCCATGGATAACTAGCCATGCACCCGCTACGTGTTTGTAAGAGGACAACCGCAGCGCACCATCACAACGCCTCCAAGAGATGGCACGACCACACCACACGCCCCTCCCTCTCAGAGGAGGCGGCAACAACAATAGAATGAGATAGCATAATCGGGTCATGTTCGTATCGCCTTCCCACTGGCTGGCCTGCCTTCGCTTCTCGGTGGAGACCTAAACAGTAGCGAAAAAAGAAGACCAAAGTGCGTACACCCTCTTGCTCATGTCTTTACTTGTGTCTACCTGAACTTTCACTCATTGCGAGCGCTGCTTTTTTCGCTCACAACCAGAGAAGCCGCCGCCGACGCAGCCACCGCCGACACCGCACCAGAATTTCTGCAAAAAGAGCTCTTTAACGCTATCGCGTTAAAAATCACCCTTTCGGTCGCGGGTGAACATTTTTGGGAAATTCCGGTCGTTAGAGCATCGGACGCGCCTTAGAATTACGCGTCCCATGCTCTACCGATTGAGGCACGATGGAGGGTGCTTCGCCGTCCACTTTTCCGGGCATTTCTGTATGTGTATACCCCGATAGTGTTAGCGAGCGCCTCTCGTAGCCAAGGCGTCGACGTAAAGAATAAAAACCGCAATTCGAGGCGTAATCGAACCCAAGCATTCTGTGTGGCAGTAAAGTATTCTACCAGAAAGCAGCGTCAGTACTTGAGTTTCCTTCGGAGACACACCCTAGAGAAACGTAACATCGGGATACCGCCAACTGTCACCACTCTGTGGCGATCCGCTTTTACATGAATGTAATGAACATTTCATATGTGCCTCTATCATTCAGCAAGTTATAGTCAAAAGGTTTCTCGACCCCGGAGGAATAAGCCAATGATAGTTGTGACATGCACATCATCACAATGTAACGCGGTCTCCAGTCAGTCGAAAGCGATGTTTTTGCTCTAACTTGACTGCTGATGTTACAACGGACCATAAGCCACCCCTTAGGCGCCACTTCAGTCGATGTGCCTGGGAAGCACGTGATCCGCGCACAACTACTCAATTTACACACAGAGACGCACACACTTCGATCCACATTGTAACGCATGGCTCAGAGCAAACAATAAAAAGCAGTAGATGCCCCTATTGTGCTGGCTGCTTCACATGAAATCGATTTCTACCATGCGTGGCATCTACCAGAAGATTGCTTTTTAGCTATTGTAGCAAAAAACAATGAGCTGCTTTTTGTTAGGCGCCGTGAGTAAAGGATATCACTGTACACCTCCTCAATTCTTGCATATCAAGAACAAATCTTTTAGAATTGTTTTTTTTCTTCGGCCGCTGAACTTACCTGAGTATGTATTCTGTGGTATTCAAATGAGTCAGTGGCCTCAGAGGTGGGCTCACATTGCGAGAATCATAGAGTACCTTCCCAATGATGATTAACGGTGAGGAAAACATCACCAAAGCCTGAACACAGTCAGCCCAAACAACGCCACGGAGTCCTCCCTGTGACGTGTGAAAGGCACCAACATACCCACTGTCAAAAGACGTAGCATATAAAGCAAGAAAAATATACAGCGGAATGGACGTCTCTGAAACCGTCACTTAAGCTTGTGCCATAATCTAGAATAGAAGTACTAGATTTCTCCACACATAATCGCTACCTTAACTAATCGTATTCATGGCGAACTCGTGGTGGCACTTTAGCAGCTGAGGCGCCGCTGTCCAACTTCCACAGGTTCTAAATGTCGAAATGCTTTATTACCTAGTAGTACGTGTATGTTAAAGAGCTTGCCGAGATGGGCGTTGCTACAAAGCCCTTACATATGGAATCTCTAATGCTGAAACAGTCTGCGACGTTATTCACAAGAGGACTCGCTAGATTCCTACGCCCTGGCTTGTCTGCTATAGTACTTTATCATATTACGCAACTTGATCAGAAATAGCTAACCTTTCGAACGGTAACGGACGCCGAATAAATTAAAGTATTCCACTTAACATGACACTCACGCCCCTTTGAAGAAGCACAATAACGTAATGCCAAACTGACGAGCTTGCTCTCGCGCCTCTGGGCTTAGACTCGAGTGCAAACAATATCGTTCAATTTTGTAGCCGAACATTGAACGTACGACGGTGAAATTAACGACAGCATTGTTCCCAAACTATTTCTTATATGTCAGTTTGAAAGTGATTTAGTGTTCCGCTTTATGTTCCCGCGTTGATTTAACTATTATGGATGTTTAATCGACATGAAAAATTCTCGCTCTGTTCTTTTTATTTTTATATCAGGGCTACTTCTATATTTGAAAAAAGTTGATTACCAGAGCTGTGTAAATTGTGCCCGCCAATCCAATAGCGATGCTTGTGTATAGCAGCGGCACCGAAAACACTGAAATGCACAAAAAACATGATTCACCCCACCGTTATAGCAGTCGGTATAACACGAAAGTAAAACGCATTCTCACAGAAATTGGCGAATGTTTACTGTACAATGATATAAGAGAACTCGCACAATCAGGCCCGTAGCCAGGAATTTTTTTCGGGGGGGGGGGGGGCGCTTGGTGAGGGCTTTGAAAAACACGTATTTTTATTTTGTGCCGGGTAGGACCGGCGACAGGCTTGGTCCAGCCTTTCCGGAGGCCAACCCACCCCGCTTCAGGGACATTCTCTCTACCTGTTGTTGTTGGTGGTTAGAAGAAGGATAGAAAAAGGCACCTAATTTCTGCAGCCCTATGGGGAGCACGGCGCAGTGCCTTGAGGGGAGGGGTAAGTGGGGGGAATAAAGATAAGTTAAAAGAAGAAAAAGAAAGCGGAAAGGAAGGAGCAGGCAAGCACCCAACAAGAAGGAAGGAAGAAGAGAAATAAGAGAGAAAAAGATAGGGAGACGGTCGAAGCAGGTCGAGGACGGGGCACCGATCGGCGAGAGCTACGAGGCACCAGGAGATCGCGGACGGCCGGGGCCGATCGGCGAGAGCTACGCCGGGGCCAGGAGATTCGCGGACGACACAACCGTTCAGCACGAGTTCCTCCAAGCGAATCCGAGATCACTAGCCACTACCAGATGAGTCGCAGGGCTTTCCCCTTGCCGACATCGAAGTCTCGCGAGGCCCCAGGCCGTGACTCTTAGGCTCCTGCAGACAAAGTCCTATCCCACACTCTCCGTCTTCAGCAGGTACACGGAGGTCTCCCCTCTCTGTCCCGACTGTGGGGCAGTTAGCGATTTTAGGCACATGCTCTGGGAGTGCCCCTCTTTACAGCACCACACAGACCACGGATTGACGGAGGAAGAATTTCGTTCCTTTCTCAAGAGCCACAACTGGTTTGACCAACTCCGGGCTGTCCAGAAGGCCCACGATGCGGCGGTGAGGCTTGGCCTTCCTGTCCCAACATGGGAGCGGCCCGCAGTCTTGCTCCCCTATAAAACGGGGTGAAGATTCTTCTGGACCCCAATAAATGTTACTATCTATCTATCTTTCGCGGTAAAACACCCCCTCCAACCGAATTTCGGGGGAGGGGGGCCGGGCCCGTAGCCGCCCCCCCCCCCCCCCTGGCTACGGGCCTGCGCACAATGTCTATTGGTGTTTGGCAGCTATAGCACCGTTTGACGTGGATACACCCACGTTGACGCTTCGTGGTACGTCTCCATCCCGACGACTAACGTAAACGGTCAGAGTGTATCACAGAAAGCAGTGTGACAGCCAGGAGGACGTCGCTGATTGGACGCACAACTTGGGCTAAGGTCGACATACCGCCGCATGTTCACGAGTTGAACACCACGGCCGAAGTAGAGGGAAACGCAACGCGCGTCGAGTCTCCCCTGTAGCCAGGCCGCGATTTTCTCTTGGCGAGCGTAAGCTCGGAACGCGGCGTTACATCTATTGGCGGTGGTATCGACCTATAGGGGGCAGCACCGTCACGGCGGTAGCGTCGGATAAACAGTCGGCGGCGCGTATACAAATGCACACAGCAGCGTTTCATTGTGAGGGGTTTGAGCCGATTGTCGGAAAATAAAGTGCGTTGATGGAAGCCTAATGGTGGTATACGCGTATATAAGCTTTCCATTGCCAGATTAATGCACAAGGCCGGTCTAACGTTCCTATTACGTATGAGATAAGCGCCATTTGCCAATGAATGGCGTGCTGGCCTTCGGCGACTTGTCGAGTGTTTTGCACTGTGCTTGATGCTTTTTCCTGTTTAATTTGTACGTGTTTAGCTTGTGTTTTGCCTATACTAAATATTGTCACGTGGTCGTGACGTCGAAACTCTTTATTTGCAAACCGCGCCGCATTTCTAGAAGCTTCGCGATTATTGTAGATCGTTGTAGCCTTCTTGTCGGCGGGTGGCGGGAATGTAGCGATGGCGGCTGTCTTTTGAGGATCGGGGCGTACTCCGGACTTGCTGATCACGTGACCCAAGAACAAGAGCTCCTCGTATGCGAAGCGGCACTTTTCAGGCTTCAAAGTGAGGGCGGAGGTCTTGATGGCTCGAAGTACTGCGTCAAGTCGCCGGCAGGTGTTCGTCGAAGTTTGAAGCAAACACAATGACGTCGTCCAGGTACACCAGGCAAGTCTGCCACTTCAATCCTGCCAGCACTGTGTCCATAACCCGTTGGAAAGTCGCAGGCGCCGAGCAAAGACCAAAGGGCATGACCTTGAACTCGAAGAGGCCGTCTGGTGTTATAAACGCGGTCTTTTCTCGGTCTCTCTCGTCGACTTCAATTTGCCAATAGCCGGTCTTGAGGTCCATCGACGAAAAGTACCTCGCATTGTGGAGTCGATCGAGGGTGTCGTCTATCCGTGGGAGAGGGTACACGTCCTTCTTCGTTATTTTGTTCAGGCGGCGATAATCGACGCAAGAAGCGTAGGGTTCCGTCCTTTTTCTTCACTAACACCACGGGTGACGCCCACGGACTCTTTGAAGGCTGGATGATGTCGTCGCGTAGCATTTCGTCGACTTGTTTCTTTATTGTCTCGCGTTCCCGCGTTGAAACTCTGTACGGGCTCTGACGTAGTGGCCTGGAACTTTCCTCTGTTATGATGCGGTGTTGTGCGACTGGGGTCTGTCGAACTCTGGACGACGACGAAAAGCAATCCTTGTATCGCAGGAGCAGGGTTTTGAGCTGTTCTTGTTTATGCGTCGGAAGGCTCGGATTGATGTCAAAAGTTAGTTGATGAGCTTGGTTCGTCGTAGCGTGTTCGGTAAACTCGGCGAGGGCGAGGGCGTCGCTGGTTTCCACAATGTCTTCGATGTAGGCGACCGTCGTGCCTTTGCTCACGTGCTTGTATTCGTTGCTGAAGTTCGTAAGCATCACTGTTGCTTTCCCTTCACGCAACTCGGCGATGCCTCGTGCGACGCAAATCTGACGGTTTACAAGCAGGTGCTGATCACCCTCGACGACGCCTTCGAAGTCCGCGGGTTTTTCGGTGCCGACGGAAATGATGACGCTGGAGAGAGGCGGAACGGTGACGTGCTCTTCTATCACGTTCAATGCATGGCTGCCTGGCGTCGTCTGGGTAGGCAGCGCTTTTTCTGAGGTTAGTGTTATCGACTCAGACCTTAGGTCGATGACGGCGCCGTGTTTACTTAGGAAGTCCATCCCAAGTATTACTTCCCTGGAGCAGTGCTGTAGGATTAGAAAGCTGGCTGGATAGGTCCGGTTATTGATCGTGACTCTTGCTGTGCAAACACCGGCTGGCGTTATTAGATGACCCCCTCAGCGGTACGGATTTCAGGGCCTTGCCAAGCAGTCTTCACTTTCTTCAGCTTCGTCGCGAAAGACCCACTGACGACGGAATAGTCGGCTCCAGTGTCGACGAGAGCGGTGACGTTGTGACCGTCGAATATTACGTCGAGGTCGCTGGTTCGTCGTCGTCCGTTGCGGTTGGGTCGCGGCGTCGGATCACGGCTACGTCGATTTGTTGCGCTGCTTCCCTGTTGCGTCGTCACGTCTTCGTCGGTCCGCGACGTTTCGTCGGCAGGGCTTCGTCTGCTTCGTGTCGTGTTCTGGTTTCCTCGCGTTGTGGTCGTCGGCGGCCGCGGAGGATCTTCGGCATTTCGTCGTACAGCAACCGCACCTCCATCGGTTGCTGCCCCTAGTTTCCCGGATACGGGCTAGGCTGCAATCGGCGCAATCTTAACACAACGTTCTACAATAATCGCGAAGCTTCTAGAAATGCGGCGCGGTTTGCGCTGAGCATTGCTTACCGTCTCTGTGGGCGTAAACCAAATACAGCAAACGTATAATGCGGAACGCGCGTGGCAATATACTATAGCATTGCTGACGCGCAACTGAACTAATAATTTACGTCCTGTTCGAGCGGCTGCTAAGAAAGAAAAAAACCTGTATTTCTGCGTAATGAGTTATGGTAGAACTTTGTGCACTCAGCTTTCCTTTTTGCACATATACGTATCCGCTTTTTTTTTTTCGTTTTTGTAATTCTAACCGGCCTTTGTAGACGCTAGTTCATGCTTTGTGGTAGCACGATGATTTTGAACTCACCGACACTTCACGATATACGGTCGCTGAAATTGTGCATTCATACCTCGATATTTAGTACTTCTTTTGTTTAGGACGACGGCAAGTGCACCATGTGACGTGCTTCAATGACAAAGCGGCACGACAATTGAAATTATCTTGCTGAATGGACGGTATGACGATCACATCTAGCTCCAAAGCAACATGTGCATGCACTCACTTATCAGAGTGCAGATAAGCCTCAGAAGGCGAAAAGCTTGTGTATATCGTGTTGGCTTCCGTACAAGCATGATACTGGGCTTACATAACGGAATAACCCACCCTCTGAGAACGTGCATCACATTCGCGCACATGCAAACACGTTGTGGCTAGCAGACGACTCAAGGAGCCATCCAGGCTACGGGTTTACGTCCGCTCGCCGCTAGGTGCCGACTCTCTCCGATCTCGGGGCCAACAGTGAACTATCTCTGTTTGAGTAGTTCCGTGCAGCACTGTGGAAGCTGCAGTCCTTCTCGACGAATCAAGAGGACGAGCACATCTAAACGTATCCTTGCACGCCCTGTCGTCTGCTAGCGGCGAGCGGTGCTAGCGGTGAGCTTGCACACTGTCGCAATTTTTTTCCTTTAACAGAAAGTGCACGGCTCTGTGCAACGCACCGAGGTCGAAGTCGTCCAGTAGCTTTTCTTGATCGCGGCCCCTGCCTACGCGAAACAGCGACTTGGGCACGCAGGAAGGAACACTTAACAGGCGCCACTCGGCTCCATGAGGCGACCAGATAACGTCACAGAGCCACTTCATGCTGGCGGCGTCTGGCGGCAGACAAGAGAATCGCCGCCATTTCAGCATGGCCTCCGAGATTAGCCGGCGGGCGCGCAGCCGGCTAATCTCGGAGGCCACGATTTCAGTTTCCGAGGGAACCGGTTGCGCGCGTTGCAGTCACGGAGCGGGAACGCGGAATGGTCTAGGGTAAGGGTACGTACTCACTAGCGGCGAAAACGCGCGCGACACGCCGCGTGCGGCAAGTGCGCTCGAGGCAGGCGCGTGCGTTGCCGTTCCCATTCGCGTTTTACGCGGCGCGGCAGCAATTCTTGAAGTCTTATACAACTCGAGACTCGAAGTATCACTGCCTTGTAGCGTAAAACGCGAGTGGAAACACGAACGCACGCGCCTGCCGCGAGCACGCTTGCCGCACGCGGCGTGTCGCTCGCGTTTTTGCCGCTAGTGAGTACTTACCGTAAGGGTACGTACCCACTAGCGGCAAAAACGCGAGCGACACGTCGCGTGCGGCAAGTGTGCTCGCGGCAGTTGCATGCGTTCGTGCTTCCATTCGCGTTTTACGCTACAAGGTAGTGATACTTGGAGTCTCGAGTTGCATAAGACTTCAGGAATTGCTGCCGCGTCGCGTAAAACGCGAATGGGAACAGGAACGCACGCGCCTGCCGCTAGCGCGCTTGCCGCACGTGGCGTGTCGCGCGCGTTTTTGCCGCTAGTGAGTACCTACCCTAACAGATACATGGACGAGCCGCGTCGTCTGCTTTCTACTTTCCGCGTCGTCTGCGTCTGCTGCGGGACGCTTCGAGCTGCTTGCTTCTGGCTCCGCGTTTTTCACGCTAGAAGTGCGGATGTCGTCCGCGTCGTTGCCAGGCATGCTTCCAGCAGTCAATAGAGCGTCTTAGTTTGCCCGGTATTCGAAAAAGCGTAGCGTAAAACCATATAAGTCGTCCTCAAGCTAGCACCTTGACAAATGGCGCCGGCTATTAGAAAGAAAACTAACAAACGCGTCATCTATGCCCTCCGAGATTTGGAAAGCGCCCATCGCCACGGGCTAAGTCTACAAAATCGGTTATTTGAGTGTGGCTCTCAAAAACAGTGCCGAATCGGCACCAATACTTTGTTGTCGAAGCTTAAGGACATGAATCTAAAGCAAATGGAACCACCAGTTTGGAGCTTACTAGCTACAGAGGGCACAGCGGCCGCTTTATAGATTCCAGGTGGGCGACAGCTGCTTCCGGCAGTGCAGTCATGTTTTTCGGACCCACTGCTGGTTCCTCCGCGGCGCTGTGGAGGCTGGTTCCTCCACAGCGCCGACAACATATAAAATGTTAAGCAATGTCATACTAATAGTTGGTACTTTAGACAGGCAAGCTTAATGCATACGAGACAGTCGCGTTATTTCTTACGCCACTTGCATGTTATAACACGAACTATCGAGAACTCTTTCTTCAGTATCATACAGCCACAAAAATTGTTTTATATGAAAAATGGGGCAAAATTACCAGGCCGATCGCAGTTCCAAAACGCAGAGAAGCCTTCAAGTAAAAATCTTCTCGCGAGACCACTTATAAAGGTCATGAGGACACGCAACAAGTTCTGAACGTGGGCACTACATTTCGGTTTGCAAGAATCTGCGCTCGAAGATCGCGTACCCTTGGCTCCGCTGCACGGAACTCGTGAAGCAGAGTATAGTTACAGCCGAGAGAGGCCGGCGTGCGTGGCAGAGCAGTTTTCGGTATGGATGGACGCTTTGAGCGAGGCCGACGCTTTGGCTAAGGTTGCCACCTCACGGTGTGTTAAGCTTTTGACAAAATGGCACTTCTCCTTTTCGAAACGCGCTTAATTAGACGGGCGCGTAGCAACGACACATCGCAGGAGCTAATCGCGGAGGGCATGGTAAGGATCCATTACTTCTCTTTACCGCTCTCAGAGAGCGACACCACCTCACCGACCAAGAGTACTGTGAGAGGAAGGTGTGAGATATAAAAGGCGGGCTTGTGTATCTTGCGGAGTATGTCAAACAGGCAATAAAGCCAAAAAAGAGACCGTGGCCATGTGGATAGCGTACCCGGCTGCTGCTGTCGCTGATCGAGAGGTCATGGGCTCGACTCTCAGGAACGGAAGTTTTTTCGTCTTTGCGATCTGTTCGCTTGCATTTCTCGACGTCATTTCCGTGACAGAAATACGTCACTGAAGTCTTTGTGGACCCCGGCATAAAATACTTTCACTTTAAAAAGTCGCCCAGTGCATCATACACGTCGTGGAAGTGATGAATTCCGCAGTTGCAACTGTACCTGCCCTGCAACTTCAATAACTGACTAAAAAATTGAAAGACACTTTGTAAGTTCCGAAGTGTGTTCGGCAAAAGCCCGTGGCCATTCGAATGACTATGCCATATCTGTTTTACAGCGAAAGCTGTTATGAGATCACAACAAGGGTCGTTTCTGCGCCGTAGTTGTCCGCCGCCGCCGCCGCCGCCGCCGGTGTCCGTAACCAATATCGCACGAAATAAGAAAAAAAACTAAATAAATAAAAAAACACCTGTGACAGAATGGGAATCGAACCCGGGTCCTCTGCGTGGCAGCCCAGCACTCTACCACTGAGCTACGCCACTGCTTGAAACTGCGGTGCAAACTGACCCTAGGCAGGCTTAATATCGGGTAAGGAATCGCGTTAACGTGTGTTGTAAAGGATTTTAGAGCAGTAAAGTAAGAACCAGGCGTCACACAATGCGAATTGCGTAACGAGTGGGTCGTTCAATGCTCGAACCCATTACAAAAGCCTGTGGCATAATTCTTCATCGTCGTCAGCCACAGCGTCAACAAAGAGCACATAATTCGTTACAAGAGTGTAGCGGGCACCGCGCTTTTCTGAAGAATGACGAAGAATGGCATAGTAGACGCTTTCCCACAACACAAAAATTATGATGATTTATAGCGTAGTGGGTACCATGCAAGTGGGCTTGTAGTAGCCCAAAGAGTGTTTACAAAAGGCTAAATTCCGCTCTCCCAGCTTTCGCTGTGGCTGTGCTGCGCCTTCTGCGCAGGCCTGGCGGTTTTTTTTTTGTTCTTTCTTTCTGTTCTTGTTTTTGCACTCTCTCAGCAATCACGTGATTGATGAGATAGTGTAAGGGGGAGAGGCCACAGCTAAGGCCTGCGCGACTGTTGCTATGCGCGGCGGTGCCATCAGTTGACTGTTGGGAGAGTTTGAGGGGAGAGGCCACAGCTGGCATCGTACCAGGCTACGGAGGGACGAACGGACGCGAGTATGAGACATTAAAGGCTTTTGCCTTAATATCTACTTCCAAAGTATCACAGCTGCAAGAGTCACTCATATTAATGGTGCAGCTG
This sequence comes from Rhipicephalus appendiculatus, assembly GCA_030522465.1. Lineage (NCBI taxonomy): Eukaryota > Metazoa > Arthropoda > Arachnida > Ixodida > Ixodidae > Rhipicephalus > Rhipicephalus appendiculatus. The sequence continues at coordinate 11,310 of JALIZH010015793.1, forward strand.
CTTAGGCTTTTGGTACTGCCGCGTGGTGTGAACAGTGCTTTCTTATTTGCTTTCCCTGACATTTCTAGGCGTTTCAGGAGAATTTGCTAGTGGCCTATTTAGTTCTTGCTGTCCGACATCAGTGCCACTTTAACGACAAAAAAAAAAAAAAAACAGGAAAGAAGCACAAGCCCCGCAGGTGCGCTGTCTTGCTTGGAAACATAAATGTTTCTAAGTACTGAAGTTCTGTTTGTATTAAAAAAGAAACGATCTGGCCAAACGAAAGGCGTGCAAATTTTCACTAAGCATTGTGCATGCCATGATTATGTGGAACAACAAGCTAAGAAACATTGCATAAAAAAGGCCTTTTTTTTTAGCGTGCGCACATTCCACCATTTGCCATGTGGCAAATTAGCAGAGGGCGATATGTCCCCCCCAGGGTCAAACAAGGCGAAAATATTTGATCTTGTTTATCTAGTGCGTCTATATGATGATGAGCGTTTGCGATATGATAGATGTAGCAAATCTCGGTTGGTGTATTGAAGGACAGGAAAACCGAGCGCGAAAACATTACGAGCCAGAGCAACCTTCAAACGTGTTTTTGTGACTGCGTTTCGGCAAATCCAATAGGCTTTTTTATTCTTACATCGACAATGCGGTGTTTTGATATCGAATACCTTGAAAAGTTCATACTGTAGCATCGTACTCGAAAAAAAATAAAAAAGAACGGCTGTATGACATCTGCGTTTCTGCGAATCCGTGACGGTAACATAGACAACTGCTGGTTGTACGATTGCTTTATAGCGTTTCAGATCATGTAGCAAACTTTGAACAAACAAGTGTAATTTTGGGGGGCAAGAGCCACTTTCGTCATTCAGTGCACGCAAAGTTTTCAGTTGCGTGAAATGTTTTCGCAAAAAAAATAGCGAATGATGGGAACCAGCTGTGTTTTTCAACCTTAACCTTGCTCGCTGATTATCAACCATAGGACAGGGGCATATGAAAATTTGCCAAATAAAGTTATGGAATAAAAGCCGCAGAGAAGAGCCAATTGTATTTGTACTCAAAGCACCGAATTAGGGCACACTCTATAATACGCAGTATCCGTTATCGCTTGGAGTTTTCAAACAAAATGTGAAAAATGTGTCCGGATACTTACTTGTTGAGATTCCTACAGCAGCGCTGTAGATACTGACTGCGCCGAGGGTTTGCTGCACATAAATGTACTTGTAATTCATGATGTGCCCTTAAAAAATGTTTATAGCGTGGGATCGGGTATAGAGAGAGTGCCAAGCACAGCCGTTAAAACTTACGAGAATGAAAGCTCGAAGGTGTTAGGTCATCCTTAAAACACTTTTCTCTTGCAGATGCGCCGTAACGATAACATTTTGTTGATTGAATTACTTATTTACAAATAAAAATATATGTATCAATAAATAACGATCCACTTATGTGGCCGCCCACCACCCCTTAGCATACACAAAGTTCAGGGCCTCCAGGAAAACGCACATAGGTCGTGAAAGTGCATTTCGGCACTTTAATATGCGAGAAGGATAAAATAAATTGGGCGATGTGTGTTTTCCGTGCTCTGTAGAACTTTCTGTGAGGGTCTATTAATCAGGGTTGGAAGCGTATTTCTTGAATACTGATTCATCGTAAATCAGAACGTGCAGTGGTGGATACGATCTACGATTCTTACTTTGAATTTTTGGATAAGGTGATCATCGTATATATATCACTCTTGTGATGCTTATTAGCTCAAGAAATGACCCACGATATAGTTACCGCGAGGACATATTTCTTACCTTGACTGAGCAGTGACACAAGGCTGCTGTAAAGACAGCCGCCTTATTCATACCTGTAATGCACGTAGCGCCTTAACATACCAGGTGAAATAGAATGAAAGCTCGTTGATTCGAACCCTGTTAATTCGGATTTACAGTTAGTTCGAACTGACGACCTCGTCCCGGCACAGCTCTGTGTATTAATCTAATGAGAAACTCTCGATAATTCGAACGCTTCAGTATCCACAACAATTAATTCGAATTGTGCGCCCCTGGTTTTCATTGCTCATCTCAGAAATCGACCCAAAATGGTCACAATATGCTGCAAAAACAAACCAAACCAAGTTTACTACAGGTGCAAAACAACGAACCGGCAGTATTTCTCAGCAGATGAGAATTCGGACGCTGCGCTGGAGCTCTTGGACAAGCTGCAAGCGATGCTCACAGAGTGGCGACAGAAGAAACGAAAGCAAATGAAAATTCCTGATTCCTTTTAATTTTGATTGCGTTAACGCTGGCACGCAAATAAACGGGTTGGGGAACATAAATAGAATGATATATTTCACATTGAGGCTCAATGATCACATGAATGCATGTCGGTGGTTGCTCCTGGCGTATCACTGACTGTTCACTTCATTATGTTCACTGTTAAAGCTCCATGATCTTAATACACAAAATCACCAGCCACAAATGTGAGGTAGCGCCTAGTTCGCGATAACAAGTACAGTTCTTTACAACAAGTTCTTTGGGTTCTGCGCGCACAGTGTGCTGCGATGTTCGTTCATTCTAGCGCCCGCCTGCTAATGCGAACTCCGCTTGATTCGAACACTTTTATAGTCCCCTGCGAGTTCAAATTATTGAGCTTTTACTGTATTATTTATGAACTCGGCGGTCTGAGGAAATATTGTATAGGGTGGCTGATATATTGGTGAAAATATCAATGGGTACAGTGAGTGACGTTTCAACACGGAGGTGTTTTATGCCGGGGTCCACCACGGCTCCTCTGACGTATTTCCGTCACGGATATGACGTTGTAAAATATAAACTAACATATTGAGATCAAACAAAAAACGAGAAGAAAAAGTTCCGTCACCGGGCGTCGAACCTACGACCTCACGCTACGCAGCGCGTGGCGCGAAACCACTCGGCCACGGGATCGTGCGTACCTTGCCCTGCTAATGGCAGGCTATTCACATACACCACATACCCTTGGCAGTCCTCAGAGCTCGTCGACTTCAGCGCCTTTTTGTCATCACTAGCGAGATGGCGCGAAGGTGGCACGGAGTGCGCGCTCTAAAGGTCGGCAAGCAAGCGCCACCACGGGGCGTGGTCGTTCGCGCGCGCGTGCTTATCTCATGATCGGGACATTGGGGCGCTTAGAACATCTTCTGCTTCCGCCGCAAGTTTTCTTTGAAGTTACACTGGTTAAAGAGTGCACGAAGGTCACTTCGCTCGCCGCAGAGGTCGCGTTTACGAAAGAAGCGCGCTGCTCACACACGAAGTAACAATTGTGACAGTTGTTCGCGTTCGTTCTGTGTATATTTGTGCGCTCGTTTCGTGCGTCTTTCCTTGTTTTAGAGCAGCGCGCTTTAGGTGTCGAGCTCTGACAGTCCGCGCTCGTCCTGTGTAGGCTCATTTCGTGCGTCCTTTCTCCTTGAGGTGCGCACAGCAAGTTTTGAGCGGCTTGCCGTTCTTCACGGCACATTACGATTTCTTGCTGCAGCATTCGTTCATTCGCCCTTGTGGTAAAACAATGCAGAATAAACGCTTAACTACCTCCGTGAAGACACGTTTCACTTTCGTGTTATACCGATTCCTTTGACAGAGGGATCAGCCATGTTTTTTTTTTTTTTGTAATCTTGGTAAGCGTCCATCAATATTTTCACTAAACATTTTGCGGTGGCTTCCTAACCTCGTCGAAGAACAAATCTGCTTACGTTACAAGGTTTGCGTGTGTATACTGCAATGACGTCACCTGAAACTTATTGATTGTGTACAGAATGTCGGCATGTCTTCAGCGTGCCGTCTCCCTGTGCCACTTGTTCCGCGGAAAAGGAACGTCTTGATATAGATGCTGAAGCGTTAACAAATCTGTAGCATTTCCTGGGGGGTTTTTACTTATTTGTATTCATAATGGTTTCATGATTTAATGTAAAAGTTACCCGCCGTAGTAGCTTATCTCGATCACTGCAACGCTTCTATATAAGTGTGAGGGCGTTGGTTCAATTACCAACCGCGACGACCGCTTTTCGATGTGGGCGAAATGCAAAGAACACCCGTGTGCTTAGTTTCAGGTGCACATTTAAATCAGGAATGGAAGTTTACCACTATCCCTCAAGATGAAGGCATCTTACCGGTACCTACTTCGGGAGCAGAAACATAGAGGTTTACAAAAAGGTTCAACTGAAACTGACGCGACGCAGCGACCGATGAAAGTAAAATGACAGGTTTAACCGTAAGGGGGGAAGAAGAGAAGAGAGAGAGAAATAACATTTATTTATACATCCGGCGTGCAGGAAGTCCCCGGCCTCGCAGGGCGCGGATGTTCCCTATCTTAAGATTACGGCTATTATAGTCCGATAATCTCAGAGCCTAGACCTCGAGGATGTTGTGCTCCGACTGAGCGACAGTTACTCGGGTGCCTCCGCGAACACAGTGGGTCATGGAATAAACAAGTGTTCAGGACATCTTATTCGAAATAAATAAAAAAAAACATGGCTGTTCGCTCCGTCATAGAAATCAATATAACACGAAAGTGAAACGTGTCCTCACAGAGGCAGCTCAGCGTTTATGGTGCATTGATATATGAGAGCTTGTACAATGTCTATTGGTGTTTGGCTCCTATAGCATCGTTTGACGAGGATGCACCTACGTTGAAGCCTGCAAGTGGTACATCTCTCCCGACGACTAACGACCGCGATTATGACTGAACCGTTGTGGCAGCTGAACTTGTTAATATATAGCTGGACATAGCATATCGTGAACCCTGCGCAAAAATGACATCAGCAAGTACATACAAAATTCACAGTTTAGCCGCAAGGGCGAAGCAACAAATGTGAGAGCAACATTTCGGAATGGTCGCGCGAAGAACGGCAACAGCTCGAAACTTGCAGCTCTCTGTTCAAGCACAGAGAAAGCACGGAAAGAACGCACACAACACGAGCGCTAACTAACAACTTTCACAGCTCGCCGCTTGAAGCGCGCTGACCAAGTACACAGGACGCATGAAATTATGCACAGCACTACCGCAAACTAAGAACGGTCAGCGTTGTTACTTTGTGTTTGAGCAGCGCGCTCCTTTCATGAACGCGACCGCTGCAGCGAGGAAAGTGACCTTCATGCCCTCTGTAACTTCACGGAAACATCGCGGTCAGAGCGCAAGACGTACTATCGCGCTCAGTATGAGCTACACCGCGGGAGCGCGTGGCCGGACGCATTGTAAGGTTCTACAGTGGCGCCCATCGTGACATGTTTTCGAGTTATCAGGGGAGGGTTTGGCTGTGCCAACGAGTGCCTATCGCCTCCGCTTGCATTCACGCTCGCCCTCGTTTTGCCCTGTAGTGTTATCAGCTTCAAAAATGACAACTGCCGCAACTGGATTGACGCCCGGGCATCGAATTTTTCTTCAATAAGGCAAAATAAATGGCAAAAAGTTTCTTGAAATAAAGGAGAGCGAGGGTGAACGCAAGCACGGGAGTGATGCGTGATCGCAGGAATAGCCAAACTCTCTCCCAATAACTCGAAAATATGCCGCGATCGACGCCACTATACAACTTTGCAGGGCGCTCGGCCACGCGCTCGCGTGTTGTAGCTCATACTGAGCGCGATAGTACAAACCACCCCCCCTCACGAGAAAAGCGCGCGCGCTCGGGCGACCACGCCCTGTAAAGAAAAGTGCAGACGCGCGTGCATCGCAACGAGCCGGACAAATACTTCTAAGCGCGCACTTCGCGCCATAGTGCTAGTGATATTCTTTATGCATGATTGTCTGCCATTCCTGCTGCTTTGCCGACTTGTGAACGGGGTCGGGACCTCGTCAAGCTCTTGAGCTTTTAGTCCTGTACTCCTCCTAATCAAAAGGAAATAAAATGATTGATTGATTGATTGATTGATTGATTGATTGATTGATTGATTGATTGATAACTAGAGCATGATTAAAGGCTTTGTAAATCTGCGTACCGCCAGCGGTAAATGGTGTGTATAAATGGCTCGCCGTTAGTATGCTGAAGAACGTACACTTTGTGGCGGAGTCGTTTAGCGCCACGCGATATGGAGCGTGGTGTCGTGGGTTCGATTCCCGGCGGCGGACTTTGTCTTCTAGTCTTTTTGTTTGCCGTCTCTAAGTGTTAATTTTGCAACATCATATCCCTGACGGAGATACGTCATTGAAGTCTTGGTAGACCCCGCATGAAACAGTTTCGTCTTAAAAGAAATGGACCATGGTCAGGGCATGTAACGCTTAGGCAAGATAACCACTCCTCAGTAAGATTAACAGAAAGAATTCCAAGTAAATGCAAACGCGTGGGAGGGTAGACAGAAGGTTAGGCGAGCAGATAAGATTAAGAAGTTTGCGGGTATAACGTGGTCTACAGCAAGCACAAGACTGGGTTCACTGGCAAGTTTTTGAGCTTCAGTGGGCGCAGTCAGCCTGATGATGATGATGATGATGATGATGATGATTAGCACGTCAAAGACCCACAGGTGGTCAGAATTAATCCGGTGGCCCTCACATCAATGAGCTTGATAATCATATCGACGTTTTCGCGCAACAAAGCCGTAAATTATTCCTGTATTGGCTAAATTCATGTGACGGTTGGAGTAACATGCTTAGTGCACATCTTCTCACTTCAACCGATTTATTTTCCACTTCCGGCTCGAAGCTACCACAGCGGTGCACTGGTTGGGGTGCTTCACTGCTGGAACAAAAGGCCACTGTGATCACATATAGATGGAGGTGATTTGCTAGAGATGCGTGTGCCTAGAAAAGTTAGTGTGCTTTAAAGACCCCCAGGATGTCTTTAAGACGTAAAAGCTCATAGACTTACCAAAGAACATGTTTTTGCTCAGGCGCCATTAATTTCTCCATTTCCAATGAGCGGTTTGACCCGCTGTTTTTATTATCCCCGCGACCCTCGAGTCTTAACAGTAGTCAAGGCGAAGCGAAGTAAATGTCAAAATGACGAGGATGAGGGTTTGGTCTGGCTAGCCTGGGCGGGAAAACATGGTGCGTCAAAAAATAAGGCAGCTTCGCACGAATGGTGCCAAGCGCTTAGGAAGTGCGTAGCTAGGCGGCCTTCCATGCTTTTCTTCATTCCTCAGTTTCTTTCTTTCACTCTTTCTTTTCTCTCTTCTCATTGTTTCTTGTACAACTTTTTGTGCCATTATTCTTGCTTCTTTCTTCCCCTCTGTCTCCCTCTTTCTCTTTCTTGCTCTTTCTGTCTTTCTTTCTATTCCCTTTTTCTCGTTCTCTCACTCTGTACTCATCGTTTGCTTCCCCTTTCTTGTAGGGTGAACTGAATCAGTTAGTTGTTTGAACACATCGTAGGGGAAAGAGCACGACAGACAAGGACTGTAAACGCACACATAAAACCATACGTAGCGCTGCCCCCCCACGGCCCCCCCACGGCCGGGGTCCGATAAAAAAAAGATATCAAATGAACACCGATGCAAGAACTTGGAGCGCATGACGACAATGGTTAAAGGAGCACTGACATTAAATTTCAAAGTCGAGATGTGTCCTTCATTCAATTGCTCGGTATGCATAGGTCGTCTTGGCCAAATTTGAATGCCGTCCGTCGCGTGGAAGTTATTTTATTTCGAGGGCAAACGGCGTATGAACGCTCAACGGAAAACTGAATGCCCTGCGACATCGACATTAGTGCAACGTGTGAGGTGTGATAGAATCACACTTGTGACGTACGCTAGTAATACGCTAGTAACAATGACGTCGACGGTCTGAGTGTGTTTATTGTGGCGCCGACGCCCGGCGATGATCTCAGTAGTGGCTCTCCTTGCTGTGTTGATCTGTGCGTGCGGTACATCGTGTCGCATCGACTGATTTGTCGTGTGCGAGCGCGAGTGCGATCATTCGGAGCGACACAGTACGTGCCAGGATGTCGGGGAGTCGCTGCGTAGTGCGAACCTGCCCGTCGAGGCGCGGAAAAAGCGGAAAGTGCGTGTCCTTTCATGCATTTCCAAGCCTCGAACCTCAACGCAGCCAGTGAGTCGCTTGTCGTTGTTGACCGCGACGACGGCGAGGACGACGATGTTGACGGCAAAGACATGGCTGCACGTGTGCTCCTAGCAGACGAAATGTCAGCGATGTCAGCTGGACGTGACGTCACCTTTTTTTGTGGCAGTGGGATCAGCTGGGGAGCGGCCCCGACGTGGCCGCGAGGTAGCGCTACCAGCACTACAATTTGGCGGGTATTTCTCCCGTTTTGAATCGCGTTCGATACCGGATATATTAATCAACATTACTGGTACTTATTCGTCCCTCCGCTGCATTTTGAGTCGAGAATCGTTACTTGGGGGGTCGAAAGCTACTCGCGGATGCAAAAAAAATCCACATGCGTAAATTTGATGTCAGTGCTCCTTTAACATGATTTGTCAGCAGAAAGGTACGCAATTTTCTGGTCAGATAATAAAACAGATGAAGTGCTTACACAACTATCTTTTAACACTGCAATGTGCTGGGCCTCGATGATTTCACGCGTTAGTTGGTTCCTGTTAGAGGCTAAGACGTCAAATTGACTGAACTCGGGACGACAGCCGCACTGTTTGCAGTGAATACCGAGATGGTCGTTGATGGCTCTACATTGGTGTGGACCACCATATTGGCTCTACATTGGTGTTCAATTTAATGATGACATTTTATTGGTGTTCGCAAAGCTTTTCATTAAACAGCGGCCAGTATGGCCCACGCACTCTTTTCCACATGCCAGTGGTATCCTGTACATAAGTCACATTTGGTTAAATGTGTTGCAAATGTTGTGTACAGCATACCATTGACGTCCTTCGGGGTACTTAATTACGTACTTATTTACGTTCTTCACCGCTATAAACTTCAGTTGCCAGTCTGCGCTACGTGTGGTTTTACTGTGTGTGCCTTTACTATTCTTGCCTTTCGCGCTGTTTCTCCTGCGATTTCTCTTTCTTTCTATTTCTGTTTCTTCCTCTATTTCTTTTTCTCTGTTTGATTCTGTCTCTTTATCCCTTTCTTATTCTTTCTTACTTTGTTCTCTCCCCTCCACTTCCTCCTCACCCTGACTTCCTTTCCCACTCCGTTGATGAAGTATACGATACAAGGTTATGCTCCGCTGGCGTTCTTGGGTAGCCGTGTTGTTACGATACTCGCCTTGTAATTGTGAGTACGCGGGTTCGAATACCACGTAACGAAGAAAACGTTTTGTGCCAAGAGGTTCTATGTTTTGCTTCTTTCTATGTCTGGCTTGATGACGATAATTACACTTGTCGAAACCATGGCTCAACTGGTATTGTATGCTAAAGGATTTTTTATGACTTTTTTCAAGGAAGCGTTTCGAAAGCGCGTCGACGCCCCTTTGAAACGTCCCTCAATGCAACCGAAACGTCCAGGCCTCAGCTCCTGACCAGCCAGGTACTGTCGGTGAAAAAGACAGCTTGACGACAACGTGGACGTTGTCCTGTTAACCACGTGTGACATCCCGGTAACAAAAGCAGCTTGCCGAATTAGAGATGCGAAGGTGGATAAGCAAAATACTTCATGACGCTGATTCACTCTGAACTGCAAAGCACAGCTAATATACCAGATTAAGACTAGCTCTGTGTTTGAAACCTGCCCCCCATCTCTGTCCCAAGCAGATATCACTTATCGTAAGTCATCGTGGCGTAACCACGGTGACTTGCGAGTCGCAATTCTCCTCCAAACGAAGGTGGAATATGTTTACAGCAGGTGAAGCACGTAGCACACGCCTTACGTTTTAGACAAATGAATGCTCGTTAGAGAGGTGTGTTTTTGAAAACAGGAAACCGTTTTTCATTTTGCTAAACGCCACCTTGCGGAATTTAAATATCAAGGAATATATTTGGCATTGTGATCCTAAAAACTAAACAGACATATTCTCGCTTATGTGATGCATATATACTGATTTATGTAAATAACCTTAGCCATAGATTACCAAGCAACCCAAATTACATTGTCATAGAAGCACGCAAACATTTTTAAATACGAATTACACACTTAAGAAATCAATAGTGGGCTAAACGAGCACAAAACAAGATGAACACAGTGCAAGTGCTTAACTTAAGTTTTATTGCAGATCCTGAGCATATATAAACACGCATATGAAACTACAGGAGGGAACAACTGGCATAAAAAAAGAAGGTAAGAGGACACGTGTGGCCTAAGCCAAACATCAAGCTCTTTCTTGGATACAAAAAAAAAAACCGGCAGATCCCACGCACTGTGGGAATCAATGTAATGCGAAGAAGCCAGCAAGATGCAAATCATGCTTCAAATAATATGCATGTCATGATTTACATGTAAGGACCTGCCATTTATGTTCTTCATACAGTCACGTCGCGCAATATGAATTTTGGTGTATATCAATCTAGCGAACTGGACGCAAGCGCACCATGAGTGTGACATGTAAATGGCGTTGTAGATGACATGCATGCCAATATTTTCATGTTACCACCTACGTGACGCCTACAGGCAAAAAAGAGTGTTCCACACTCGCCGTAATGACAACAGGCGGCGCTGACAGACGCTCCCACCTTGAAATACGCATACCCTATTAAGTGGACGGAGGGATGACCACCACCGTAGCTCAGTGGTAGAGCATCGGACGCGTTATATATTCAAAGGTCGCAGGTTCGGTCCCCTGCCGGTGGCAAGTTATCTTTTCGTCCACTTTTCTTTCTTCACATTTACATTACAATTACTTCTAATAGCTTCCGCTATACTTTCCTTGGCATCTTTGTCGGTTAGTTCTCATCAATACTGTGTTTAACAAAGCAAACGAGCCCTTTAAGTTTACACTTCTTTTTTCCTTCACCTGCCACTTATGTTCGTGATACAGTGACGTCTCGCAATACCAATTTTGGTGTATATCAAGCTAGCGAAACGGCCGCGAGCGCGCCATGAGGGTGGCATGCAAGTCACGCTTGCACATGACATGTCATGATTTCCATATTACCACTTCTCATTTGGGTTCGTCGTGCAGTCACGTCAAGCAATACCAAATTTGGTGTATATCAAGCTAGCGAAACGGCCGTGAGCGAGCCATCACCGTGGCATGCAAGTCATTTTGCACATGAGATGTCATGATTTCCATATGACCACTTGGAATTTATGTTCTTCATACAGTCACGTCACGCAATACCAAATTTGGATGTATATCAAGCAAGCGAAATGGCCGCCAGCGCACCATGAGCGTGGCATGTAAATCTTGTACATGACATGCACGTCATAATTTTCATATTACCACCTGTAATTTATGTTGGTCATGCAGAAATGTTTCATCGTACCAATTTTTGGATATATCGAGTTAGGAAAACGGCCGCAGGAGCACTACGGCCATGACGTGTAAACCATACTTTTCATGGCAAGTTATTCATGATTTTCAGGATATGACCAGTCATTTATGTTCGTCATACAGTTATGCTATGCCACACCAATTTTGGGCTAAATCCCATTGACGATACGGCCAGGTGAGCACGAAGTGCTAGGCGGCTAGATAGATAGATACGCTCAAAGTCCCCGACGTTCGCTAAGAAATGCTTCGCATTTAATAATAGACGACATCTTGTACTGTCTCGTGTTCGTTTAGTGCGTTACTGTTTCTGAAGTATGATCAACCACCAACACGCCCGCACGTCCTCCCTTCAAACTGCACACTTTTAGTTCTCTTAGCTTTTTCGCTAGTGAAAAAAGTTTCGTCCAACATTACTTACGCTGAGGACGAAGTAGACGATACATGCAGTGATGCCGACCTTGTTGTCGAATCGCAGGCGTAGATACTAGGGCAAAGAAATTTTTAAGTTTCATTTAGACATCACTCGTACGCATCGCTATCATTCGTTCGTGGTTAGGCAAGGTTGTTTTGACATGGTGGGTGGGGCTGGGTGGCAAGTCACGGCTCATCTGCGTAGGCTGCATAATAAGGCGCTATGGCACTTTTCCCGAGAGCTACATCATTGTGTTTCTGGAAATGGGAAATAAAAATTTTGCGATAAGGATTTTGATTCTCGTTACCAATTCATGCCCACCTGTGATGTGGTTGTTGAAAAAAGTACAACTGCACAATATGCTGAAACGCGAGCGGGATTACCCCTCTGGGTCATGACGCCACCCCCCCCCCCCTCCTCCGACTGCCAAGATAACCAAAACACACTGAGTATCCACTCTTTCGTTTCTCCTTAGTTTCAAAACTTCTTATATATAAAATCGACCTCACACTAGGCGAAGCAGAGTTTAACCACGTCATTTCCAAGAACGTGTTTTGAAATGAACTGGAGACTTGCGACGAAAGCAAAAATTGCAACCCCGAGTTTTGCACCTCGAGGGCAAAAAGAAATTTCTACGTATTCCTCGTGAAAAAAAAAGTGCTGGTAGACGAAGCACTCGTCCCTGTCTGGGATCGGAGCAAGACACAAACGCACTTCCACCTTGAGAGCTTCTGGAGTGTCCCTGAGTTTGTAATGTCAATAACGTTCCCACACCGCTGTAATATGTGAAACTCCTGTTTAGCTCGGCTGCTTAAACGACCACCCCTTATAGGTGCTGGCCCCGGGAATGCAACTCGTACGAGCGCAATAATTTCATCAGCTCTGAGACTATCTTTCTGAAAAATTCGCACGAACCTCCTTTGTTGCCTCGTGAGACAAATGGGTGAATTACACCAGGCGTCATGCACGTCATGAGAAAAGCGTAACGATTGGGTGGTTTAAAAGCTTCCCACCCGTAAGAAAGGGCTCAGCAATAATTCCTAATTATCCCCATCATCATCCACCACAGCAACAATGAAGCGTTCAGCTACACAGGCGCGCATATTGCCTTAGGAAAGCGTGGTAGGTGTTTTCATACTTTGTATAATGAGATTATTTATTGTGTAGTGGTACCTTGGATCTCTACATGCAGACGCCCCAGGAGAGTTCACAGCGGGATCCCTGAAGGCCGCTCCGTGAGCCTACGCTCTGACTGTGGTACACGTTCCACGCAAGCCTGGCTTTCTTTCTTTCTTGATGGTTGTTTTAGATCGCGGCCTTCCGCAAAATTTGTCAGGTGCAAGTGTATAGCACACGTGTTTCTGAAAAGCATGTAGCTTTTCGAATAGCTGCAGAAAAGCGATGTTAGCAAGGCTAACAATATGGTGGCGCCACAACAACAAAATTGTTGCCACGTCGAGCTTAATAAGATATCTATAGCTATTGAATACCAGCATCTACCAATGCAGATATTTGCAGCATATTATTGTCATATATATATATAATGTTGTGACTGCGTGAGTATTTACAGTTTTCTTCCAAGGGCGGGACCTGCGTGAAAGCGAGGCTCACAAAATTGTGTGCACATTCCGCCCAATATGAGTTTCTAGCGTGGGCTCATGTAACGCTTACCTAGAACCCCACCTGTCGGGTAAATAACACCGACGCACTCGACAGTGATCATGCAGAATTGTTTTGATTTAAAAGAAATAGTCCCTGTCAACAGGAGCGCGTTTTGTGAAGATGTGTTAGCACTAAAGTTCAACTGCCCATAGGAGCGATCATGCAACATAATTTACGTAGGGCGAACTGTAACAAAAAGACTATAGTGTGCCACAGGCGTCTCCCTTAGGCGCAGAGAGCGGAAGGGAGAATAGGAGTCGTTCAAACCAACCACGATCGTTTTTTGGTACGTTTTGCATTTTTGCTGTGTACCTTTTTATTATTTCACGAAAATTGTGCCTTTAAAATGATATAACTTCTTTGTCCTCGCTTCCATAAGAATGTACAACGTAACACTCCGTGTTTAGATATTGCTTCCTAAACCAGTGCATTAAGCATTTTGTAAACACATTCTATGACAGCTTTTTTTTTATAATTTTTTTCCTGGTACTTGTGAAACCAGAATGCAAATATTATATAAACTCTTGCGAAACGCATTGTATGTGTCTTTTCGCTCTCGGTTCCATATAAGTCGACAAAGCTAACATGCCTCGTTGCTTGTGATATTCGTTTGTTACATAATGTGACCTTGTATATAATACTTCGGTAACCTCCCTCCCCTCATGTACCTAATGCTCAACCCAGGGCATTAAACACACGCTGAGCATGCACGCAAGATGGCCGTTTATGTAACTAATTAAATAACGAAACTAATAAACAAATGAATATATATATATATATATATATATATATATATATATATATATATATATATATATATATATATATATATATATATATGGCTTGCACACGTGCGGAAAAAAATGCTAGCTCACCCTCCCCCCCATCCCTCGCCACCAGCGCCTACACAAGAAATCGATCTATAGGGGACAGCTGAGGCCCTAATTTCAATAGTTACATTTTTTTTCAGTTCTTAATGTTTGTTAACTAAAGAATCTGCACAGGGGATACGCATACTCCCTGTTTTATGGTTCTCTTTCGCGCTACGGCTTATCCGATCGTTAAAGATCACCTATTGTGGTCTGTGATGTACCCCCCAGCTCAATATTGAGATTTCGCGTACGAAAGAAGAACACTGCTCTCAATGGCCACTAAACGCGAAAGGTGCCACGCTAAAGAAATCCAGCCTGTCAAAATTATTCCGATTGTTCCTTCCTACGGTACACCTGATATTAATATAGTGTTCTTGCAGGTGAAACTCCACAAATCAATATTAGTAATGTTCAAGGTAGTGCGATGTAACAGTTAAACAAGTCCATTTTTCCAAGAATAATTTTGATTGGGCAACATGGTTAATTCATTCGAAACATTGACGGGTAGTGAAAAGAACGAGGACAGTAAAAACGCAAGAACACAGCACGGGCGTCCTGCCCGTCCTGCGTTCTTATGCCTCCTCTGTCTGCGTCCTTTTCGCTACTCGTCAATGTTTTCGGCTACGTCTAACAACAGAAGTTGCCTTTTTTTGACCTTATGTAGCGAAGATGTAGAGGAAATAACAACTGCGCTAGACAGCCACAGTTATAGAATTAAAAAAATTACCGCCATCCGCGCTCTGCTAACGTGAATGTCCAGCGAAGCTGTGCCGAACACCACGCATGCTAAAAGGGGAGGGGGGATGTTTTTTATCAGTTTAAGGTAACGGCAGTGATAATCACTTTGTCGTCCATATGGTACACCGAGATTCGTTCGGCGAACATTTTCAGCAAGATGACTTGGTTTCTTTGGTCGAGCTTTTTATCGACGCTGTTCCTCTGGTGTCATTAATTTCCGTGGTGTACCCATGGTGTGTTATAATGAAGTGACTGATTTTCTAGACGGGTCTCCGTTTTATGTACGAAAGGGGGAATACGCGCGGGGACAAGCAAGGACCATTTAACGCCATTCGAAGCCCTCGTCTTAAGTGCAATGCAGCTGCAACCTAATCTTCACCGGGAACGCCTGGGAGGGTGTTCCCATCCTTCAAAGGCGCCTTATCATCCATCATTTGCTTTTGTTATTTGTTCTGCGGTGTTCTTAAGTGAAACGAATACTGATCTTCATGCTGTATGCCTGAGCGCAAAGAAAAATATGCCGTTGGCCGAGTTGGTACTCCATTGTGAATGGCATTTGAGCAAAAAAAAAAAAAACACAGACACGAAGGGGAGAAACCACGAGACAAGCGCAGACCTCGTGGTTTCTTGTCTCGTGGTTTCTCCCCTTCGTGTTCGCGTTTTTTTTTTCTTGCACAAATGCCATTCATATGCCGTTAGCGTTCGATTGTTAAAGGAAATAAACCACCCACCGTTAGCCTTCGACTGTTAAAGGAATTAAACCACCCCGAGGAGGAAAATTAGTTGTGGCGTTGCAGTTGTGTACCAGCTTACAAGGGACGCGTTTGTAGGCTCGTCTGTCCACCTCTCCCAATGACCTCCCTCAGCGTCTAAGGTGCAAACTCAAGGACAGCGCCAATCTTATAGCAGAGGAGCATGCTAGATTTTGTTGGTGGTTTAGAGGCTGTTTAATCTGGCGTTTTGTGTTTACGCCACGAAATTTTCCGACCAACGAGACGTGCTCATCTTCGCAGTAAAATAGACGAGAAAATGACAGTGCTTTGTACTTCAATCTTGTTTTGTCCGTGTCATTTATAGTAGCGGATTTGTTTAGTCTGCAGAGAAAAAAAAAACGGTGCAACATGAGAAGGCTTCGCTGAGCAGTGGCTAGCGCGTGCAGCGCAATCACCTGCCCATCGCGCCCTGTCTTTATTATTTTTATGAACTTCTGCTTCGCTCCCTGAACACGTGCGCCAGGCGCGCGCTATCGCGCTGCGCCGATTTGTCTGGTGTGCAATGCAATAACTCGGATTGCCGAGAGAACGAGTGCAGAGAAAGAGAAAATGAGAGAAAAAAATAGGACGTCAGAGCAAGAAATGAACAGAAAGAAATAGAGGCAAAAAGAGATAGAAAAAAAAAAACACAGCAAGACAGAATATGACAAAAAAAAGAGAAACAAAGAAAGGGATAGAAGGAAATATATGTAGAGAGGAGGAGATAGAAAGCGCGAAAAATTCATAGAGAGAGAAAGACACGAATAGACAGAAACTTGACAAGAAGGGAGGAAAATAGAAAGATATAGAGAAAGCAAAAACAGGAAAAAAAGAAAAATAAAGAGCAGCAAGGAAGGCCGCCAAGTATAGTATATCAAGGGGTTGGGAAAATAATGTGAGGGTGAGGATGAGCAAGATCAGAGAGAGAGCTGGTGAAGCATTGCATAGACATGAACAGTTTATTACAGCAAGGGGTGTGAAAGGGAAATGAGGATGAGCAGGAGGGAAAGGAGGTGGAGAACGCCACTACCTCCGTTCCTTCATCAGTCTTCGTGCCGCTATCTGCTCAAATTTTTAGCGCTTTTTTTGACAACGTTATTAGGATAAATGCGATGACACTGATTGCTTCCGGACGACGGTTTTGATGAACGGGTATAATGATGAATGGACAAAACAAGCCGCAGATAGAAGTCCCAAATCTTAAGCTCAGGACACACTCACTCTATTTCGACTGCGGGAAATTTTGCGAAGCTCTCTGATGCGCGAAATTTGTGAATACAATATATAATGGCCTTATGTACACATGCCTGTTCCGGAAATGATAACAGCGGTTGCGATAACTGCCTTGGTACAATATATTTTACGCTCGCTTACCTGAAATACGGACACCACTCGCATTTCGTACAGCAGTGGTACCAGCGTTGTCGATGTCAAAATCATTGCCAAAGGGATCGGACCGATGGACCACGCCAGGTGAAAACCGTGCGCGTAGAAGTGGCCAACGAATCCAACGACATTTAGGCCAGTCACAATGGATGCCACCAGTGATACAGCCAGGGCATACAACGGAAGTCGGCGACCACCGAGGAAAGCGTCCACCTCCGCGCTGGCGTTTCCTCTGTCATCGGTATGTCCCACCTAGATCGTGCAAAATTTTATTTCATGAGGGCAATGATTTCGTTTGATGCTATAGCTTCGAGGGTGTTAGCGTAACAGTTGATAAAGCATCAGACATTCTCCGTTAGCCTGATGTTTACTTCGCTGGATGTCGCAATCTTGGAACGCGATTAACTTGAATATTGAAATGGCTTGAAGATTGTTATGCACCATCATGTTGCCCAATAAAAACAAGTTTAAGGAAAGCTCAACTTGAAAGTAAGCTGTACAAACGGGTATACTAACAGGTACAGACGAAGCATTATTTGATAAGCTTAATAAATATTATTGTGCCCTCGGCTTTTTTATCATTATAAAATTAGACGGTGAATATCATGTCTCTTGAATTACCTGGGATACCGATGTTCCTGTACCGTTATCAAAAGCAACCAAACGCTTATTTCATATACGACTGCCTCATTAACTAACGCAACTATTTAGGCAACCCAAGCTTCCGTAATATGAGTACGTATGGGGCTGTGGTTACTAACCAAGAAGTAAAAGCATAATCATTTCATTTATGACATTCTTTTCTGAGTGTTTACTGATGATACAAATGGAAATCCACGTTAAAAAACAGCTCATGATATTGCGATACTAATGTCCGCCGCGATGCATCAGTGGTGACGGCGCTCAGCTGCTGACCCGAAGGTCACGGGTTCGATCCCGGCCGCGGCGGACGTATTTCGATTTTTGCAGATAAAAGAAGTCCGTGTACTGTGCGATGTCAGTGCACGTTAAAGAATATGAGATGGTCAAAATTTCCGGAACCCTGCAATACGGCATCCCTTATCATATCGTGGTTTTTGCACGTAAAACCACACATATCAAAAACAATAATATTCCGCCAATAAGTGATATCCCGATATTTGGCGAAATATTCTTGACACTGCTCCTCATTTAAGAATAAAAAAATTAATTGGTATATATGGCGTACCTAACTCGGTTTTCATGAGACAGGCTGAAAGGTCCTGGATGTTTTTGTGCGTAACTTTAACACGAAAGTGTTTTATTCCGGGGTCCACCAAGAATTCAGTGACGTATTTCCGTCACGGATATGACGTTGACAAAATGGACGAGAAAGAAAACAACTGTAAAAAGGATATCCCGAGGTGGGAATTGAACCTCCGACTCCTTGGCCCGCAACGACAAAGAGCCCGGTATTTAAACGACTGAGCCACCGTTGAAGATACGTGGCACTTGACAAACGCGCCTTATACCTCTCACACATTCTCCCTCGCACGATGCTCTCTGTTGGCGGAGAGCGGCGGTGCCGCCGTCTCAGAGCGGTGAAGAGCGGTGATGCGGCATGAAACTAACGCCGATAAAGAACGATTCGTCGACGACGCAGCTAAAGCATGGCGTCCCAGATTGCACACCGGCGCGCAGTCTCGGAGGCCATGGTTAAAGCGTCCCGATAGCAGCAAATAACGCTGGCCGCGCTATAGCATCGGGGAGTCGCCCTAGACGCAGTTATGTTCTTTCCATTTCGCTTCGTGTTAGCGTGTGGCGGCTCATTGTCGAAGTAGTGCAGCTTCCACATGCACCAACGGTGTTTCGCCGCCGACTGCTTCGAGTGCAATAGCGCCGACTAATAAAACTGCTGCAGTAAGCGCTGCAGCAAGCCATCGATGTCGACGGGCGAATGTTGTGCCTTGGTGGAGCGGGACGCGGGACGTGGAACGCCTGAGCGCATTCGCGGATCACGCTATGAACCTCTGTCTCCCGCGTTGCTGAAGCGCAGTGTAGTAGTGCGTATGCATGAGCACAGGTGTAGGTTACC
Source organism: Rhipicephalus appendiculatus (assembly GCA_030522465.1). NCBI lineage: Eukaryota > Metazoa > Arthropoda > Arachnida > Ixodida > Ixodidae > Rhipicephalus > Rhipicephalus appendiculatus. The sequence goes on from JALIZH010015793.1 coordinate 30,466, forward strand.
CTATTACTCGGGCGCGCACACCATGCCGTTTCTCTCCTTAATTGACGACGCTTTGAAGAAGTGCATATCGAATACCGGTGTTCATTATTCATATGCAACTTACCTGGTGCTTGCGGCGAGACAGAGAGAAGTAGAGGCCGATAAGGTACCCTAGAATAGTGAGGACACCGAACACGGCGCAGTCAGCCGCATCCAGGCTTTTGGAGAAACTCATTGGCAACTTTCTGGTCCGTCTTGAGGAATCCTTAGGGCTTTCACTGCGAGCTTGAATGCGAAAATACAATTTCCTTATGAGGTATAGCTGTTATTTCCCTAACTGTGCTTCCACTGAACATTGGCTCGTAAACCTGATAGGATTTCGACACCTTAGTAGCACTAGAAATCAATGCGAGCTAGCCTTCGTGATTTTGATTACTCGTACAAAATGCTCCCGCTGTTTTATCGAAACATGCATCTTTCGCTAAATAACAAATTCCCTCGAACTAAGATTCCAGCTATTCAAGATAGTGCAGAAATGAAAATGAACGAACTTCAGCTACACAGCTAGGATGTCTCGTTGAATAATGCTGTGGGTTTGAGGTATCGCTGTTTCATCGTGTATGACATATATAGCTCGGCGATATTCGTTGGGCTTGACTTTGTTAGATCATAGTTTTGTTGACAACATGCCCCCCGCGGCAGCTTGCACACCAGTAACAATTACCGAGTATCGTATACAGGTAGGGCTATAGATGCCCGTGTGGCGTACTATTCTATTGTAAAAACACAGGTAGTCGAAATTACCCGGATTCCTCCACTAGAGTCTCTCACAGCTTTAGTTCTTTGGGACATTAGAGCCCTTGAACCAATAACTACTTGTTCTTGGTATATTAGCATGTGAGTAAAATTTGATCGTGAAATCGCAATTGGTGTGTATCACAATAAAACACTTCGTTTATAATCAGCGTTGGAAACACCAGGAAACGCAGGAAAACGCAACATATTCCCTAATGCACCATAGGGTTTTTTTTAATGAAATTGTTTGCCCGCTTTTAAGGTCACAGCAACCCAAATGCTTCGAAGAGCTTTAAGCAATAATAAAAACAGAGTGTGCCATCTTTACATCCCGTTGCTGGTTCGGGCATAATGAAGCAAAAAGTACAACTTTATTCACAGCGAGTTACTCGGAGATTTGGGCGATATCCCTGCCTGAATAATTTACAATTTTTCTGAGCACAGGGAAGTCATATCTGCATTCAACCATTCTTCATTGATAATTCTATTATCAGAGTTAGGCGATCTGATCTTCAAAACACTTGCTCATTCTTCTTTTTGAGTGCTGAGGATGTGACGGCATACTGTTTTTGCGCTCTATTGCATCCTCGCCGGTGGACTCCAATAATTACTATATACTATCATGTGATGAAAACCCCATCGTGAAAAGCGTAATCCTGTGATTGGCGAAGCTGGGTGCAAATTTCCACCTTTCCTCAATCATCGTTACTTCGCATACCTGTTAAAACAGAGTGAATAATCCTATTCTTCACATGACAGAGTTTTTTTTGCCAAGTTTAAATCACACGATCAGCCTTGTAAACTCCAACTTCCAACGAGTGTGAGAAACTGTAATTAGGCGGACTTGATAGACAGTTGATATGATGTTATGTTTGCTTACCTTTTTCAACGAGGTAATCCTTTGTGCTTGCTTCGCTGTTACTGGATTGTCCGGCTCATTAAGTCGTTCTTTTACAGTGATTCATACGTAAACAAATCTGCCCAAACCCCGTGTAAAAGCGACCTATCGACCTGCTGAGTCGCTGCCAACTCGCCTAAAGAAACAAATGCTTTTGACTCTTATCCCAAAGCTCATGCTTCTCGCTGACGCAGCACCGAAACAAACACGCTTTAGATGCATCTCTCTCCAAGCTTCCACTTCCGGTATGCATTACACACACGCACACACAAACACACACGCGCGCGCACACACACACACACACATACGCACGCACACGCATGCGTTCATACATACATGCATGCGTTGTCGCTGGGAGGGCAGGTGGGTTTCATAAATTAAACGCTGTCATACCTTTATCTGAAAGGGAAAATTGACAACCACCCGTTTGTAGCACGAAGCCACAAGGAAATCCGTGCGGATTTCTCAGAAAGAAAAGCTTCTTAGTTGCCGAAAAATTCGTCCTGGTCCGGGGTTCGAACCCGGGACCAACGCCTTTCCGGGGCGGTCGCTCTACCAATTGAGCTAACCAGGAAGCTAGCAATTGGCAGCGCGAGGGCGAATTCATCGACAACTCGAAGCACATGGACACAAGTATTGCAAATGAGTTCTCCGGAATCCCGCAAGGTGGCGGAGGGGTTATGAAAGGGAAAGTAGACAACCACCCGTTTGTAGCACGAAGCCACAAGGAAATCCGTACGGATTTCTCAGAAAGAAAAGCTTCTTAGTTGCCGAAAAATTCGTCCTGGTCCGGGGTTCGAACCCGGGACCAACGCCTTTCCGGGGCGGCTACAAACGGGAGGTTGTCAATTTTCCCTTTCATAACCCCTCCGCCACCTTGCGGGATTCCGCAGAACTCATTTGCAATACCTCTATCTTGGAGCGATTCTCGCGTACAGATAAGACGCATGACATTTGTGTAGATGAAACATGTGATTAGACCGCGACAAAGGATGTGGTTCTGAATTAGCATCACGCTTAGGTAGCATAAACTGAATCATAGCTCCAAAAAATGTGTGCTGCGCAAACGCATGGCCGCATGTACCCAGGTGACATGCGAGGCTCCCCCTCGTCATGACGACGGTGGCAAACATGAGCTCACCGTGACGTCGTTCGCTCACAAGTCGCGTGCACATAGAGAGAGAGAGAGAGAATAAAAAAGAGAGAAAGTCAGGGAGGTTAACCAGAAGTGTAGCATCCGGTTTGTTACCCTGCACTAAGTGGAGGGGGGAAAGGGAAAAGAAAGATGGAAAAGGAAAGCGAAGAGGAGACTAGACGCGCGAATAAAAAAAGAAACAAGAGGGCGGGGTGCTATAGCCTATTCAATAGGCCACTGCCACGCAAAAAGTTCAGTAAGGCCTTGACTGATATTGTCTTTGAAGACAGTTCGCGTCGGTATTCGAGCACTGACTGTTCTGACAAGAGTCTGTCGTCAAGGCGGGCCAACACAGCAGCTAGGGGCAGTCTATGCGCGCTGTAGCGAGGACAGTGACAAAGCGCGTGGTCAATAGTTTCATCGCTGCCCCAATGGTCGCAAGCAGCACTGTCTTCCATGCCGATTCGGAAGGCAAAAGGTTTGGTTAAAGAGACACCAAGCCACAGTCGGCAAAGCACCGTTGTCTCGAGTCGAGAGAGTCTGAACGGAGGCCGAAGTCGACGAGACGGGTCCAGCCTATGCAGACTCGTCTGCCGTAAACTTGCTGCGTTCCACGGGGATTTCACATCTTCATTTGCATTCGCTCGTATTTTCATGGCAGCATCCAGTCCTTGAGAAAGGGATGGCGTCTTGTATACCGTCTTCGTCCGCACATCTAGCAGCTGCGTCGGCATGTTCGTTGCCCAATTGCCGCAGTGACTTGGAAGCCACTGAAACGTGATGTCATGTCCTTGGATGAAGAGGTGGTGGAGGAGCTCTCTGATTTCCAACACTAGTTGCTCATGAGGTCCCCGACGTAAGGCGAATATCAAACACTGCAATGCTACCTTAGAATCCGTGAACACGCTCCATTTCTTGACTTGATGATGGTGAATTACTTTAAGTGCGCTTCGTAGAGCAGCAAGTTCCGCAGCTGTCGATGTCGTCAGGTGAGATAACCTGATCTTCACTGTGGTTGCTGTTGCAGGAAAGATCACCGACCCTGCTGACCCATCGACAGTGGTTGAGGCGTCAGTATGTAGATGGTTATGCTCGCTGTACGTCTCATACAACAAAATAAGAGAAAGCTGCTTGAGCGCTGGAGACGAGAGCCGGGCTTTTGACCGTATGCCGGGAACCGTGAGTCGAACCTGTAGATAAGTCATACACCATGGGGGAGTTCGAGCTCTCGGTGGAGCTGCATATCCTGTTGGTAGTCGTGCACGGTAGGACAGGACTGTTTGAGAAAATGAGGCACCAGGCCGGCCTTCTGGCAGTGAAGCTAAATGATGGGCAGGGGCGCGAGCAAGATCCCTTACGTGTGCTCTGAGCGCGTTCATTACAATATGCGTCTTGGCCGGGTAGTCATTTGCAATCGCGATTGTCTGAGCTGTTGACGAACATCGCGTAGCCCCACACAAACTCTGAGAACCATAGCCTGAACGCTTTCGAGTGTGCGAATGTTGGTATTGGTCTGCACAGGCAGGCTGTATCGCAAATAGCCGAGAAAAAGCGCCTCGTACAGTTGCATCATTGCATGTACTGAGGTCCCCCAGGTTTTCTCTCCAAAATACTTGAATAAGTTTGCAATGTCTGTCAGGCGCTTCTTCAAATATGCCACGTGAGGATCCCAGCAGAGGTCCCTATCGATGATTACGCCAAGAAATCTGTGCGTCCTGACATAAAGTATGACTTGGCCGTCGATAGATAGAGGGTATGGTCTCATTGGCTTTCTGCTAAAAGCAATCAATGCACATTTCGCTCGCGATACCTTCAGCCCTTGTTCACTGAGGTACACCGATACCAATGTCGCAGCTTTCTGAAGCCTTGCGCGTACCTGAGGCCGTGTTACACCAGATGCCCAGACGCAGATGTCGTCAGCATACATTGATAGCTTGACCACACTCGGTAGTCGTTCCACCAGGCCAATGAGAACGAGGTTGAAGAGGGCTGGACTCAAGACTCCACCTTGAGGAACTCCACGGTGCGTGGGAAGTTGGGAGGTTGGACCATCTTCAGTGTTCACAAATAGAGTCCGTCCTTGTAAATAACTGCGTGTCCAACAGTATAGTTGACCAACTAGACCCACTGACCCCATGGCCTCGAGGATGGCGTCATCAATAACATTATCGTACGCTCCTTTCACATCAAGGAACATGGCAACAAATAGTAGTTTACATGTCTTTTGATGTTGGAGATGCGTGACAAGATCGATAACGTTGTCGATGAAACATCGCTGACGTCAATAACCAGCCATGGCGTTGGGGTATACCTTGTAGTATTCAAGGTACCATTCAAGCCTGGTCAGGATCATTCGCTCCATTACCTTTCCAACGCAACTTGAAAGCGCAATTGGTCGGTAAGAGGTAACTTCTAGGGGAGACTTGCCAGGCTTAGGAAGCAGTACCAAGCGGCTTATCTTCCATTCTTGTGCAACCTTACCAGCTTGCCAGGACTCGTTGAAGATGTTAAGGAGCGCATCTCGTGCCCGTTGACCAAGGTGGCACAGTATCCGGTAGTATATGTCATCCGGGCAGGCGACGATGACCGATTACATAGGACGAGCACAGCATCAAGTTCCTTATAGTGAACGATAGCTCCATGCACGTGTCCCGTAAGCATGGAACACGGTTCATTGTATGCATACTTGTGCACGTTGATGGGCCCACAATCATATCGCAGAAATCTTCTGCCACCTCAATTTCTTGTTGGCGCTGGAAGAGTGCGAGGGCCTTGAACGGAAAGCGATGTTCCGGAACAGAGCGTACGCTTCCCACAGTTCTCCATATAAGAGACAGCGGTTTACGAGGATCTAGCGACGCGCAAAACTTTTTCCGTCGTTGGGCCTCTAATTTATCGATGCGGTGTTGTACATTCTTTTGTAAGCGCCGGGCTGTTCGTAGATGGTCTATGGACTTGGTGCGTTGGTATCTTCTTTCTGCGCGACGGCGGATTGCACGAAGTCTCTCTAGCTCGAGGTAGAATTCAGAGTAATTCGGAGAGCACATTAGCGTGCACATAGCCATCTGTGCAGTTTCCTTAATAGCTTGTTCAAGTCCACAGCAGAGGCCTTTCTCACAAGCGTCCTCAAGTTGAGTTTTGAACCTAGTCCAATCTATTCTTCGTATCGCGGTAGATGAATACGTGTTGGAAATACGATCAAGGGTATTTCCAACTCGTATTCATCTACCACGATACGAAGAATCGCTTCCGTGTGTTTCAATGTCCAGGAACCACTTTACCCGTCTGGCGAAGTGGCGTGACACGAATGACAAATCTAGGCAGCTGCAATATGTTGTGCCTAGCAAAAGCGTAGGACATGCATCGTTCAGAAGGACGAGACCATGACTTGAGACCAGTGAAGCTAGACGTCGTCCCGTTGAATTGACCCTTGAGCTTCCCCAAATGGAATGATGTGCATTGAAGTCACCGGTAATAACCCACGGGCCCGGATGTGTCTTCAAAATGTCGTCCAGTCGTTTAGCGTCGAATCCACTTGATGGGGACAGGTACACACCCAGGAGCGCAAAGGTGACCTTTCCATTTTATTGCGATAGCAATTATACGGACACTGTCGGTTGATTTTCGCCGTCATGTCCCGTATATATACATAATATATATATATATATATATATATATATATAGAACAAAAGAGAGTACGACGAATGTTGGTTTTGCACGGTAAACCAACGTGCGTCGTACTCTCGTTCGTTCCTTATTCTACCGGGGCCAGCGTTATTTCCTTGCTGCAACTATATATATATATATATATATATATATATATATATATATATATATATATATATATACAGGGTGTCCTATTTATCACGCAGCACGATTTAAACAAAGAGGAACGGCGTTACGCGAAGCAGACCTAGTGCATAATGTTCCCAGTATACTGTAGTAGCCGCTACTATTTTTTTCGTTAATGTCAATTAATTAATTAGTCCAAATTAATTTGTTAACTCCGAAAATACTCACCTAATTATCAAAGTGTCAATGAAGCAAATGTGGGCATGTTGAAATGACATCTATCTGTGCTACTTTCAACAACGTACTAATTGCGTGCTAATTATTTCTTTCGGATTTGATTGTTGCTTCATGCGCGTAACGCCGTTCCTCTTTTTTTAAATCGTGCTGCGTGATAAATGGGACACCCTGTATATAAGCAAAAGTCACGAAGAAAAATACCCGCGGGTAACAGAGCGGGGGGCGACAAACGCCGCTGAAGCGGACATCAAGCGAGCCGGCCCACCTCCGTTGCTCCGAGGCGTATGCGATAAGATATCCCCGCCTGTTCGATGAGACGGGGAATGCTCAAGGAGAGGAAACGCATCGCGCGTTTCCTTTCCTTGACACGCGAGGGGGGGGGTGTTTCTCATGCAGCCACTGCGACCTTTGGTTTTACGAGCGCGGTTGTCGCTGGCGCACACGTTATCTCGCAATCTAAGCAGCCGACAGCGGGCGGCTGGCTCCTACGTGCTCCGCTCTCAACACGAGGACATTGTGCGAACAGTGTCCCTGGAGCAGCCGTATGCTCTTAAACCAGCATTTTGTAGGGCTGCGTGAGGTCGGACCGAAAAGAGTTAGCTGCTAGCCTCACTTCGATTAACATTAGATTTTGTTGCTATCGCATTCACTGCTTCACCTTGCGGTGAAACTGTGACTTTTTTAACAGTGAAGCACACATAGTGATTGTCGTCATGAGGTTGCAATGGCTGAACGACGTAGGCAAGCTCCCGACGAATAAAAACAACAACCTTGCTACTCTCGATGTTACTCGATGATAAAAATGACTCGTAGCCGGATAGTCTGATTGGGTTGGGATAATTTTGGTTCACATACGACCATGATTGGAAACCGGTATTGACGAACAAACTGACGGAAATCAGAGATACGAGATCTAAGACTCCCCTCGTGTTCTACTGAATAATCGGTGATTCTCTGACCTCTTGTCAAAACGACGTGTGGTTGTCGGCCACTCGAGGCTTCCTAGGACGGGGCTCAACGCGTCCAGCACTTGTAGCCCGCTTCTAGCAGATGGCATATCAATGCTTGTCAGAAGACTTCTGATGACACTCACAATAGACCGCAGCATAGGAACGATTTGACGATCTACTGTCGAAGCCTCGTCAACAGCAGAAATGTCTTTCACTGGAAGCATGAAGCATTAAGGCTGCTTAGAAGGCCGTGTGTTCGTGAGCGCCGGCCAGTCTTCTGGGCGAAGAGGTTTTGCCGTTGGAGGCCTTCTTGTGCTCTCCGGCTTTCCACTAGAAGTTCATGGTGGTGTTTGCTCAAGTGGTGCGTGAACACCACCGTGGCTTGAGCGCTTCCGTCGATGGCGGCGCCGACGCCGTATTTTCGCTGAGGCTTCTCTATGGATGGAGCTATCCATGATCATTTGCTTTAGGATATCGACTTCTTTCTTGAGTCTTGGGCATTCCTTAGACGTGGCTTCATGGGTACCTCGACAGTTGCTGCACCTACATGTTCTCGCACAGCAGGTGTCTACCATGTGCGACTCCGAACACCGGGGGGCATACGGTAGAGTTTGCGCAGACGCCCTTGACATGGCCGATCTTGAAGCACTTATAACGTTGAAGCGGCTTTGGGATAAACTGCCGTACACATGCCTGAAGTGACCAACCTTGACGTGCGTGGGGATATAGTCACCCTTAAATACTGTCTTCACGCAGCGACTGTTCCCGAGGTGGCATACATGAGTGGCGACCACTCCTTCATACGCCGTTTTTATCAGAATGGGCAGATCCGTGTTTGGGATTGCCAAGTCAATGTCGTAAATAACACCTGCAGTGCTGGCCCCAGCCATTGGTACGAACGGTCGTACTTCGACGTTTCCAAGCTCTGTCATCGTTCGAAGCTTCTTCAGCGTGTCTGCACGCATTGTGTCGACAGCTAAAAGGTTCTTACGTGCATTTAGCCGGACTTCTTTAATTTCATTTTGTGCTATTACCTCACGAACAGCGGATGTAGAAAACATGATAATAAACGCAGCCAGCCAGAAAAGGCAGAGAAGACGACCAGGTAGAGAACACGGTCGAACATGGCGACACGATGGCTCCTGGTTCAGTGTCTCAGTACCAGCTAACGTCCTAGCTCCCACAGCAGAGATAGCTTGCCTGTTCAATACTCGAAGGCTGACGGTAGGATCCACGGGCATGAAGAGGATGATTTGCGGCCAGCGTTCACTTCCTGCCTTCATGGTTGACGTACTCGCGGGTGATGACGCCTTGATAGCCTCCTTTTGGTCTTCAACTCCTCACAGACACGAAGCTGTCGTCCGATGAGCCGTCGCCATTGACTGAGCAGATATCTGCGTCTTCTATGGAGCTGCACCAAGAGCCTCGTTTCCTTGAGGAGCTTGCAAATTTTGAGCTGTGGCCAGACAGGCCGGCAGTCAGCTGTTCGTCCATGGCCACGAGAGCAGGATCGTCTCTTGAGCCTTCGCTGGTGTTGGACCACGAGCCTTGAGCCATTGAAGAGCTTGAGGTCGCCGACTTCTGGCCACGCGGGCCTGCAGAAGTAAATATCTACTGCACCTGCCTACGAGCTAATATGTGTGCGACAGTTACGTTGTAGTGGTCAGCCGGGAATTACAAAAAAGAAAGGAAGTGGTGGCAGTGCTCGTAAGAGATACCAGTCGCTCCTAGCTAAGCAGTTTTATTTGTCTGCGGTTTGTGACTTGAGAAACAGCGCGTGACATGTGCCTACCAGGAAAAAGGTGCAAAGTTTACTTGAATGGAAAGGACGTTTCGGGAAGTATATATGATTGCTTTTCCTCTTAAGATATAGGTGATGGCCTGAGACGTCTTTCGTATGACCACTGCTTCAAACAGCGCGCCGCTTTAATGGTGCTTCAAGGTGGGTGTGGGGGGGGGGGGTCATGTCTTTTGTTACCCCAAAAATTCCAGCAGCATGCACCAAGGAGTTTCATACAAATTCCACGAACGCGCCTGCATGTACATTGGGGAATATATCTTATAATTCACTCCGCAATAACATTACAATAAAATAAGTACTGTGCACTCCTCACGGCATAAATATTGTAGTCTACGTTAAGTTATGCTTAAACATGTCTTTACGCATGTAACAGCACGGAAGTGTTTGCCGGCGCTTCTTTCTCTAACACAACGTAATCTGAAATATTGATAGCACCACACCCCTAAACTCTCATTCAATATTTATTGCGTACTTCCCAAGGCTGGGCGGTATCGCGATAGTATTTCATAGATGCTTTTGAGTATCTGTATTTCTGTATCGAGATACATTTGAAAAATGTATTTGTATCTCAGTAGTGAAATACTTTTACGATGTATCGGTTGTATCGCGATTCTGTGCTGGGCACATGTATCTCGTTACTTTTGTTTTTTTCGGAAATGAGCTGAGGCATGTTTCCAAAGGGGAAAAATTTTTTTTTTCTTTCTGTAGGTATGTGTTAAACAAGCAAAGGCGCGCGCCGGTCGACGACATCGGGAGGGGGGGCGATGGTTTCCCACAAGCAGAGAACGGCCGATGTAGCAAAGCACCCGATGCCGCGGACGGCAAAACCACGGAGGCCGATCGGCCACTGCCGAAGAAAGTCGTTGTCTTGGCTGTCTCTCAAAACCAGTGCAGCGCGACAATTTTTTTTTTTCGGGTAGTCAGTGAACTCTTCATGACCCCCGCGCGGATACCGCCTTGAAACAGAAGCTTCGCGCGCGTTCGATTCTGAAAGCGGCGGCACGTCCAAAAGCATTTTCCATAGTTGTGGCGGAAGTGACTCGATGGCGGATGTCTTTTTCGCGCTTTCAGCCACCCCTCTAGCATGTCAGGGTGCAGTCCTAGTTGATTTACAAGCGTGAAAAGGTATTTTGTGCTTTCAGGCTCCCGCACCGCTGGAGCCGCCTTGACCTGTTGGGGCTTGCCGAAGTGGGCGGTGGCAGCATAGGTGCTGGTGAAAGCTATCTCAATTGCGTTACTTTGTTACCCTATTTAGCAGTCAACATTTCGACGACTACGTTGGTGTTAAGCCCTTCCTTACAACTAGCATACAAATAGTCGACTGATGTAGGGGCCGGTACTCTGTTCCTACTTTGCTTCTGTCTCCGCTAACATGACAATGTAGCTTTTCTCTTCTTACTCAAATTTTTACCGAACATTAAGATGGCCCCCCACGATGAGTGACCTTTTCGGCCCAGTCGACGAGATCTTGCTGTAGTTTATTATAGAACCTTTTAAAGGATAGAAAAAACGCCGCCATGCTGAGCTGCGCACGGGAGTACAACGCCTGACGCCACAACCTCGGCAGGGCATTTTGGGGGGGTCAAGCCTGTTTAGCGCAGCCCAGAGAGGACTATGGCTGCGCCCAGCGAGCCGTCTGTGAAATGAGCAACTGTCCCTGTTCCCACTTTGATTTGAGAGAGCTGCCAGGAGCGAACTAGGAGGGCTGAAACCATCTCACCCCCCAAAGAACGAGATTTTAGGAAACCTATGTCTGAATAGTGTAGTTTGGACATACTGGGCTCCACTGCACGTCGGTAAAACAGTGGGACCCACAGCCCTCGGGCCCTTGCGCCGACGAAACTGAGGCGGCGGCTTTCAAGGTGGTGTCTTCGAACGGATCGAAGCAATTTGTTCCACCACGGAGTGCCGAAACGCCTATGTCATCCACACCAAGGCACTTTGCAGGGAACTATTCCTTCCCATCGTCGGAGGCCCTCCGCCACCCGGTCGTGTGTAAATGTCTATGCGTGTGGCTGCCGGGCGCGGCGTCCCTTGATGACCGTTCGATGACCTGTCATCGCCACACCGGCCACAATGAAATGTAACCGCACTTTTCGGGCGAGAGAGTCCTCGTCTGGCAACACTTAGCCGAGCCGTCTCTACTGTACTTAAAGGGGTATTCACACGGAGGAAAAATCCTCGGGGGAGAAGTGAGGATTGCGGCTCACTTGACTAAGACGTCACGGATTGGCGAGTAGGCGCGACCACGCCGCGCCTCCCCGGAGGAGACGGGGACCTTTTCTCCGACAGGTCAAACTATCCCCCCCCCCCCCCCGCGGTGGGGGGATACAGTGGAGTTTCGCGCAGGTGTTTGGCCACATTGTTGCACTTACACCGGCAAAGAGCGGCAGCGCAGGTGGTTTCGTCGTCTAGCAGTTGGTGGAACGGGCGGATACAAGCCACCAGAGTAGTCTGATAACACTGTTCTCCCCCTCCGTTCGCCTCGTCCGTGTGAGCGGGGGATATTAAGGGGGGAATTCTCCTCGAGAGTTGACGTCACCAGGCTCCGCCTTTATCCACCGAGGATTTGTCCCTCGTGTGAATACCCCTTAAGTGGTGGCGTCTCGTGGTATAGTAGGACGGTGTAGCCCTCGAGTTGCGACGCGAGTTGCACGAGCTGCAGTCTTGCGAACGGCGTTGACGGGCATGGCACCACCGAAGCACACGGCACAAGACCGAGCAATCTCGAACGGGGAATGATGATGATATGTGGGTTTTAATGGCGCAAGGGCCATGCTTGGCCAGAGAGCGCCATGGCAAATGATGTAAAAGTGACAATGGCCGGTGTTTTACGATGATATGTAAAAGGATGTGGACTATGATAATGTTACGTGGCTGTAAAGCGGCCTAAAATTCCGCGCTCTAGGGCGGGTAAAACATATAGGTATTAAAATCATGAGGGTGATGTGATATGTACGTACGCGAATTGAATGGCAATGCTAGGGTTGATAAAACAGTGGTGGCGATATGGCATAAGCACGATTTCCTCGTCGACGCCCTTGAGACTAAGGGCCGCGAGGCAGGTGCTTTCCCTAACGTAGCCACCGTAGCTGCAACCTCTGTTCAGAGGTCGCGCTACGGATTACCTCTAAAGATGGGGTGAAAACTATGAACTTCCGTTAAAAACGCGAACAATGCTTCATGATTAAAAAGTGGATCCCTGCCGATGAACATGAGAGGATGAAGTGGAAACTGTTGTCGGTATGGTAATAAAAAGTGTTTTTTTCCGGATGGCGTCTAGTTCAGGGCACTGGACGAGGATGTGGATAACCGTAAGTGGTTGTCCACATTTGTCACACAAGGGTGGATCACCACCGGACAGAAGGTGTGCATGTGTGCTGTGAGTGTGTCCTATCTGTAGTCTGGTGAGTGTTACCTGTGTGTGGCGTGACCTGGATACTGGTGGCCAGTTTCCAAGGTTCGGCTTGATAGCATGTAGTTTATTTTGTGTTTCTCTGTCCCATGAGCGCTGCCAATAGTCCCTGAGGTTTCGTTTCACAAAGGGTTTTAGGTCTAGTGAAGGGAGCGCTATGGATGCATGCGCGGCAGCGTTATCATGGGCGGATACAGCCAGTTGGTCCGCCAAAACGTTTCCACTAATCTCGCGATGCCCTGGCACCCAGCATATTACAACATGTTGTTTAAGTGTGTAGATACTGCATAAGAGCGAGTAAAGGGACACAAGGACTGGATTTTTATGTTTTTTCATACTTTTCAAAGCTTTCACGACGCTGAGAGAATCGGTGTATATAACCGCGCGTTGTAGTTTTAATTCCTTAATATGTGTGACGGCCACAAATATCGCGTGAGCTTCTGCGGTGAAGATGCTTGTTTGGGGGGTTCAGAATTCCGGAATCCGAAAATGATGGGCCAACAGCTGCATAAGACACACTAGTGTGAGACTTTGAAGCATCTGTATAGAATTCTGGGCAAGTGTATTTGTGTTGGAGTTCCAGGAAGTATGTGCCGATATGTGCAATAGGTGCGTGTTTCGTAGCTTCTACGAAGGAGACATCGCACTCTATGACCTGCCATTGCCACGGCGGCAGATGTGCGGCAGGAGCCATCAGACAGTGTTCAAGAACTGGCACACAGGTTTCCTCAGCTAGGCCCCTCACGCGAAGTGAGTAGGGCTGTCTTACCGAGGTACGGTGGTCAAATAGGACAGCACTGGACAGATCATTGATTGTGGAGTGTGTGGGGTGTTCCTTGTCTGCGTTCACTTTCAGATAATATAAAAAGGATATGTAAGACCTCTGCAGGTGGAGCGACCACTCGTTTGACTCAACGTAGAGGCTTTCTACAGGGCTCGTTCGAAAGGCACCTGTAGAGAGGCGAATGCCCAGATGATGAACAGGATCAAGAATCTTCAGTGCGCTTGCTGTGGCAGACTGGTAGACAATGGCTCCATAATCTAGGCGTGTACGTATAAGACTTTTGTAGAGGTTTAGGAGACATTTTCTGTCACTGCCCCATGTTGTACGTGACAGGACCTTTAAGACATTTATTGTTTTCATACACTTGTTTTTGAGATATTTGAGGTGTGATACAAACGTTAACTATGTGTCTAAGATTAAGCCTAAAAATTTATGCTCCGTTGTTACAGACAGACGTTGACCCTGTAGGTCTATGTCAGGATCGGCGTGCAAGTCTCTATTTCTCGAGAAAAGGACACATGTACTTTTTTGAGGGTTAAGGCTGAAACCATTATCGTCGGCCCATTTGGCCACCTTGTTTAGAGCAAGCTGAACATGTCCCTCACACGTCGCCAGGTTGCACGCTTTAAATCCTATTTGTACGTCATCTGCATACGTGCAATAAAACATATTTCGTGGGATATACAGACGCAGCGAATTCATCTTAACAATAAAAAGTGTGCAGCTGAGGACACCACCTTGAGGTACTCCCGTTTCCTGAACAAATGTGCGCGACAGCACATTTCTCACTCGGACACGGAATGTGCGATCCGACAAGTAACTCTCTATTATGTCCAGCATCCTACCTCGTACACCTAAATGGGACAGATCTCTGAGTATTCCGAAGCGCCAAGTTGTGTCGTAAGCTTTTTCCATGTCCAGGAAGACAGAGAGAAAGAATTGTTTGTGTACGAAAGCTTCCCGGATTTGTGCCTCAATGCGGACGAGATGATCAGTGGTGGATCGACCCTCTCGAAAACCACACTGGTGTGGGTCAAGCAGTTCATTTGATTCTACGAAATGTATTAGCAGGTGGTTTATCATTTTTTTTCAAAAAGTTTACACAAGCAACTCGTTAGCGCGATCGGCCTGTAACTTGTGACGGAGGATGGATCCTTGCCCTGTTTTAGAACAGGGATCACAATAGCCTCTTTCCAGGAACTAGGGATCTCTCCGGAAAACCATATGGCATTGTACAATGAGAGCAGTGTTTTTTGCGTTTCCTGGGGTAAGTGTTTCAGCATATCATATACGATTCGATCAGAACCTGGAGCAGATTTGTTGCAACAGGTCAGTGCTGCCTGTAGCTCTGCTAAGCGGAATGGTTCATTATATGCCTCATTATTTGTAGATAGTCTATCTAATATTTGTTGTTCCAATCTCGTTTTGTACCTTTGGAAGGTGTCTGAATAGTGTGTCGAGCTGGATACAAATTCGAAATGTGCTCCCAGGGAGTCAGCTTGGTCTTCCAGGCTTTCCCCCTGGGTGTCTACTAAGGGCGCGGAGTACATTGGTTGACCTATTATTTTCTTCACGCTCTTCCAGACCTTAGCCTCATCTCTATGAGAGTTCACACCCGATATGAACCTCTGCCAGCTGTCCCTTCTAGCCTGCCGGCGCGTCCTTCGTCCTTGCGATTTGACCTGTTTAAAATTGACGAGGTTTTCTGCTGTGGGCGATTCGCGCAGAAGCCCCCACGCTCTATTTTGTTTCTTGCGAGCGTTGCGGCAGTCGTCGTTCCACCAGGGAACACGATGTTTACTTGTAGCGCTAGTTTCTTGTATACATTTAGTAGCCATGTTGATAATAAAAGCAGTAAAATACTCGACAGCAGCGTCAATACTAAAACAAGACAAGTCCGCCCACGAGATGTTAGTAATTTTGTGGAACTCCTCCCAATTGGCTTTCTCAAGCTTCCACCGAGGGCCCTGGGGTGGAGATTCATTTTGTTTTTGTGTTTGGAGGAGAATTGGGAAGTGGTCACTCCAATACGGGTTTTTAATCACTTCCCAGTTAAAATCAAGTAAAATAGATGGAGAGATGATGCTAAGATCGATGGACGAATAAGATTTATTTGCGAGGCTAAAAAACGTGGCTTCTTTTTTTGTTGAGTAAACATGCGCCTGTAGAAAGCAGGAAATTCTCAATGAGGCGGCCTCGCGCGCCGGTGCGAGAGTCGCCCCACAGGCTGCTGTGCGCATTAAAATCGCCGAGAACGAGGTAAGGCTCGGGCAACTCGTCAATAAAAGATTGGAATTCGTGTTTGTGTAGCTGGTAGTGTGGGGGGTATGTATATCGAGCATATCGTAATGAGTTTCTTTGCAATTATAGCTCTCACGGCCACTGCCTCCAGTGCCGTACGGAGTGGAACGTGCTGGCATGCTACGTTTCTGTCGACTATAATTGCAACACCGCCCGATGATGCGAGGGCATCCTGGCGGTCTTTGCGAAAAACGACATACTGGCGTAGGAAATTTGTGTGTTTAGGGTTTAAGTGTGTCTCCTGTACACACAGCACCTTTGGACAATATTTGTTAAGGAGTTCTTGTATGTCGTCGAGATTGTGTAAGAGTCCTCTAGCGTTCCACTGTAATATGTTGTCCATTTTGAATGTGTGTGTGTGTGTGTGTGCTGTGTGTAGCAAAAGAGTAAAGTGATTTATTTTACAGAGCCTTTGTCAGGCCCTGTAATGGGCGTTTTGTCTTTTTTGGAGCGGTCGAGAGGTTCTCGCCGCTCCTTAGGCGCAGGCTGCGCCGGTGGACTGGATGTGTCCATCGCATCTGCCGAGGCGACGGACAGTCGCTCTACCGAGCGGGGTTTGCGCATGGTAGGCTTCGTCACGGCGGACGAAGCCTTCGACCCCACCGGGCCAGAGGTCGAGGGGACCTCTTTGGCTTGTGTGCTGCCCTGGCTGCTGCCAGGGTTTGCAGGGGCCTTCGGTGGGGCCGATTTCGGAGAGGGTGGGGCAGCCGAGGCTGCTCCCCCCATGGGGGCGGGTGGCGCTTGCCTCGGCACGCCAGGCGTGGTCCGGGGCATCGCCGGAGGCCGTAATGGCGCTGACCCCCCCTCGCGCCACTTCGGCGTACGTGTTCCCTGCAAAATGCGGGGAAACACGCTGCCTCGCTTCACGAAAAGTGATGTTGAGTTTGATCTTTGTGGTGATTATTTCTTTTTCTCTCTTCCAGGCCACGCAGGACCTGGAATATGCCGGGTGGTCCCCGTCACAGTTGGCACAGTGAAACTGGAAGTTACATTCGTCGTCAGCGGAGTGTCCTGTGGTGCCGCATTTTGCGCAGGTAAGCTGCCCTCGGCAGCTCTGGGAGCCATGCCCAAACCGCTGGCACTTAAAGCAACGCCGCGGGTTGGGAATGTAGGGTCTGACTGCTAGTTTGAGGTAACCTGTTGCTATTTCAGTGGGAAGTGTTGTAGATCCGAATGTAATTATGATGTGTTTCGTTGAAATTTCTTTGTTCTCTCTCCTTATTTTGATGCGCTGTACCTGGATGACATTCTCGTCTTTCCATCCTGTCAAAAGTTCCTCGTCGGAGAGTTCCATCAGGTCGTCATCTGACACGACACCCTTCACGGTGTTTAGTGTTCGGTGTGGTGTTATCGTGATGGGGTGATCACCAAATGCTGTCAGGTTATGTAGTCTCTGGTATTGTACGTGGTCTTTCAATTCGAGTAGGAGGTCACCACTGGCGGTCTTGCTGGCTTTGAAGCCCGCGCCTAGTGTTTCCATCAGACACTTTGATACAAGAAAGGGTGATAAGTTTCTGGCCTTCTTTTCTGTGCTGTCGCAGTGTATAATATGGTATTTCGGGAAGTTTTCTTTCTTGGTCGGGAGAAGTTCAAAAATGGCATCGGTGCGCCACCTCTTGAGGGGCGATCAGTTCGGTGAGGATAAGGGGATCCCATCGGTTATATTGTTTGTTCGGCAGCCATGCCAGCCGCCCACCTCCGAGCCCAACGAGGGGACGCTACGAGACCCGGAGGAAACCTAAGCGCCAGCTGTACATGGCCGCTATAACCTAATATGTCTACCCAAGGTTGGATATTGACACCAGGTTAACCCTTGCCGCCGAGAAACGTGGAAGTAAAAAGAAGTGAGGAGAAGACAGGAAAGATCAAAAGTGAGAGAGAAAGACGAAGATGAGGGGAGAGAGAGACAGGAAAAGGCTACTGCCGATTTCCCCTGGGTGGGTCAGCCCAGGGGTGCCGTCTACTTGAAGCAAGGGCCAAAGGGGTGTGTTGCCTCTGCGGGGGGGCCTTAAATGTCCAATCACCCGGCGTCGGCTCAACCCCCCCGGATCCCCTTTTCCCCGGACACGGCTCAGCAGAGCGATGAATTGGGCTAGTTGGTGTTGGCTCATGGTTTCTTTGATGCGCTGCATATGACGAGACGAGGACGCTAGGACGATACAGGGACACAGGACAGGTGGTGCGCACCACCTGTCCTGTGTCCCTGTATCGTCCTAGCGTCCTCGTCTCGTCATATGCAGCGCATCAAAGAAACCATGAAGGACACGGCTCAGCCACGCACGGCAAGGCGTGGGAGGAGGTCGAAACCCCCCCCCCCCCCCCATTAGCTCGGGTCCGTGGTGTCGCCACACACCAAACGCCTGCTTTCGCAGACGCCTCTGCGGGGCTCGAACGGGGAAGCCCGTGGAACCTGGTCTGTGCTGGATGGCATAGGCGTGCGCAGGGTTCCGCATCAGGGGGGGGGGGGGGCGAAGGTTCGTCGCAGCGCCCCCCCCCCTCCTTATTATGTCAATCTATGGGGCTGACATTGCACCACTCCCCCCGTCGCAGCGCACCCCCCCCCCCCCCCTGCTATTACGTCAATGTATGGGGTTATCTTTGCGGCGCCCTCTTAAAGGGACACTAACGGCAAATATTAGGTCGACGTTGATTGTTGAAATAGCGGTCCAGGAACCTCGTAGTGCTACTTTTCTGACAAGGAAGTGTTTATCTTGAAATAAAATAACGTTTTAGTGGTCCGCACCGCGTTAGCGCACTTCAAATCACCCACCTGAAAGCGGACCTTTTGACGTCACAGTTGCCATGCCCAACGTTGCACGCCTTTACTGCTCGGCCGCCGACACTATAGTCGCAGCAGAGCGAAAGTAGCGGGAGCCAGAGCAGCAAAAACGGCCATTGAAGCTTGCCGGAATGGCTGTCGTCGGTGAACCTAAAAACGAGACATTGGCTCACAACGCTGGCGCAGAGGCACGGAACTCAGCCACTTCTAGCGTAGGGGTTCGTTTTGTGGCATCCAGCGGAATGTCACTCCGCTTTCTTTGCTGCAGCTCAAGCAGCGTACACCATTCTGGTATCCTGCTTGTACGTATACTTTTTAACGTTATACCGTATTAACAGAATGCAGGATTGCGTTGGCCGTGGTACCGGAAGGCATGTTTTAACAAAACATTATCACCCCGTACGTAAATGTTTACGTACATAACTGCACTTGAACTATACTTAATTTAGAGAAGATTGAATCACTGCTGCGGCAAAATCATGAGGGGTTTTTAGCGCGTATGGTATTCTGGCATACGCAAAGGGGTGTAGGAATGCAGGGTTACCGGACGATGGTATGGATATCTTGTGACGTTTTGTGCTACCATTCATGGACACCCTTCGTATTTGCCTAGCATTTTGGGCGAAAAAATGATTAACAAGGCAACTCATTCGTAATTACGCCGCCTCAAGACATTCTCACCAGAAGTATAGAGTGCAGGATGCTTCTGGAATAAAAAAATCACGCCATATCCACGAAGTGAATGATGATGAGTGGGCGAAGCTCCGGAGGTAATCTGGTAAACCGTCAATCCTCCGTAAACTTTGCCCACTCGATCATCATACAAAGACCTGACACACAAACGCGGGGGTGTGGTGTGATATACATACAGTATATACACAATGTTTCATTATTTACAAATTGATAAAATATATACACAATGTTTTATTATTTACATATGGGGTAGATGATTATTTTGTTCAAGAGCTCTACGGACCACAAGGAGGGGGTTCCCCTGATTTTGTTTTCCTCATATATGACGTTAAGCTCAGGGGAACATTTGTTGTCGGAGTAGCCGTTTTGCCTTTCGAGGGCGAAAGCGCGTTCACGATCGTTTTCATCCATGGCAGAAAGCCAGCGTCATCGTCATCGTTATCACGTGTAGTGGGTACATTCCACTATACGGTGGCTACGACGCACAACGCGGGACTAACCCATGCCCTAAGGAGCTTCGCCCCTAAAATGTTGTGCTGGCCGGGTTCAACTGGGTCCCGCTAGACGGCACCACTTATCCAGCTAACCAGGCAAAAACAGACTTTAAACCACTCGCGTCATTCCCCATGATAATGCCAAGCGGTTCATTCTTCTATGAATCAAACAGCAACGGACATCATCATCATCATCATCAGCCTGTCTACGCCCACTGCAGGGCAAAGGCCTCTCCCATGTTTCGCCAATCAACCCGGTCCTGTGCTTTCTGCTGTCACGTTATACCTGCAAACTCCTTAATCTCATCTACCCACCTAATGTTCTGTCTCCCCCCTCACGCGTTTGCCATCTCTTGGAATCCAGTCAGTTGCCCTTAATGACCAGCGGTTATCCTGCCGACGTGCTACGTGCCCGGCCCATATCCATTTCTTCTTCTTGATTTCAACTATGATATCCTTAACCCCCGTTTGTTCCCTGACCCACTCTGTTCTCTTCCTGTCTCTTAAGGTTACACCTATCATTTTCCTTTCCATCGCTCGCTGCTTCGTCCTCAGTTTAAGTTGAACCCTCTTTGTAAGTCTCCAGGTTTCTGCTCCGTATATAAGTACTGGTAAGATGCAGCTGTTATATACCTTCCTCTTGAGGGATATTGTTAGACTACCATTCGTGATTTGAGAATGCTTGCCGAATGTGCTCCATCCCATCCTTATTCTTCTAGTTATTTCACTGTCATGGTTCGGCTCCGCGGTTACTATCTGTCCTAAGTAGACGTACTCCTTTACAACTTCCATTGTCTCGCCACCTATCGCAAAGCGCTGTTCTCTGCCAAGATTCTTCCACATTACTTTTGTTTTATGCATGTTGATTTTCAGACCTACGCTTCTACTTTCCGTATCCAGTTCAATAATCATGAGCTGTAATTCGTCTCCTGAGTTACTCATCAATACAATGTCATCAGCGAATCGTAGCTTACTCAGATACTCTACATTAAATCTTATACCTAACTCTTCCCCATCTAGGGAAGAAATTTTCGCCTACTTCGCCACGCGTACGGCGGTGCAAACCAATCAGAGGACACGATACCTCCGACCACTATGCCTAATGGCCGTCGCCTCTTCGACGATGCTTCGACGGCACACCCGAGTGCTGGGCGCAGGCACGGAAACTACGGTGGAAACGTTCCTGAGTGACCGCGTTGTTATCCAGTACGACAACGACACGGCGAATGCGAGTGCTACCAGTGGGACGCAGTTTCGTGCCGAGTTCGAGCGACGCCGACAAATCCAGCGAATGCCTGCTGGCTGCCCTTGCGCCGGTTTTGAGTGCAATCGTCGGCCGAGTGAAAACATCGTACCGACTACTGGGGCGTGTCGCTGCTCCTGTGCTTTGATCTCTGTTTATCCTTGCTCGAAACGAGTGTAAACATGCTTCAGAGGTTTGAAGTCTTGAGCGTGAGCCATCGCCTACGGCGAAGTCAATTCAGAGCGGTGTCGTCTGCCTTCAGCGTAGGCCTACCGTCGTGTTCGTGTGAACCAGCTCATGTGAGGAACTCTAGTTGAAGGAAATTGACGGTAGTTGTTTCTGTTGCAACGCAGACACTATCAAAGGAGGCACTGACTATATATGACGCCCGAGACATGGCGTGGCACTTACGCTGGAGTTTTTATCCGCAGTGTGTTTGTTTTCAACATCGCCAATCACCACATCATTGCCGAAAGCGAACCGCGCACTTGCCAACACATTTCAGAGATGTGACGACGTACATGAGTGGATTTCCGGATTTTACGACGTTAAAATATTGGTTGGCCCCGATGCAAATCGTTCGCGTGTGTTGCCAAGCTAACAACAAGCGTGCGTTTGTTGGTAGCAGCGTGACGTGATTTCTTGCCGGGTATCTGCGACGCCGACACGTTCAGCTATCAGCGATCTCATTTACATGCATGTATAATAGAAGCTCGAACTTGCGCGAGTGTGGCGATTGAAAAAGAAAGTTGCATGATTAAGTACTGCTTGTGTTGCCTGCTATTTCACTTCTTGACTCTTGTTCTGCTTCTCTGCCGTGCAACTACACATTAGCACAAGCCGAGTTGCACATACCTTTTTTGCAGCTTGTCTATTCTGACACATTTTCTCGCTAGTCTATTCTGATACTGATAAAATAGGGAGAAAGCGAACAATGGTGTTTCTCCTTCGTTTTAGAGTTTACTTAAATATAACACACATTTTGCTTACAGCTGGACAGCTAATTAGCTAAGAAGCTTAAGTGGGTTAGATGGTATTTAGACTACCAACAGCGTGCCAAAGCCTTCTACAGTGGTGGGTTCCAATCTCTTGACCGATATATGTTGCATCAAGAAGAGTCAAGTCTGGTTGGTCATGTTAGGAGATATTTAGAATGTCAATCTTATCACCTATATATGTTGCATCACGAAGAGTCAGGTGTGGTTTGACGCGTTAGAAGATATTTAGACTACCAAGAAGGTGCAAAAGCCTTCTACACAGAGGTTCGTTTTAATCTTATGACCTCTATATGTTGCATCATGAAGGGTCAGGTGTGGTTTGTTGCGTTAAGAGATATTTAGACTACCATGAACGTGTGAAAACCTACACAGAGTTTGATTCCAATCTTATGACCTATATATGTTGCATCATTAAGAGTCAGGTGTGGTTTGTTGCTTTAAGAGATATTTAGACTATCAAGAACCTGCGGAAACCTTCTACACAGAGGTTGGTTCCAATTTTATGACCTATATATGTTGTATCACGAAGAGTCAGGTGTGGTTTGTCGCGTTAGAGGATATTTCGACTACAGACAACGTGCAAGAGCCTTCTATACAGTGTCGAGTTTCAAACTTACGACCGATATCCGTGGCGTCATGAAGTTTCAGGTGGGATTTATTACTTCAATGAATGCTGGAAAATATGAAGTGTTAACATGTACTGGATGCACCAGCATATTCATGATAATTTTAATGAATTTGGTAGTGTTGGTCGAGGAACCTGGTGATTTGTTAACCTTGATGCTACTTTATTTTTTGCTTATTTATAGCCTTTAGAAAGTTATTTTCTCTGTCACAAGATTCTGGAACAGGATGGGCCCTATGATATTTTCACCAAAAACGTTACTCACAAATTCACTTTCTGAGCTATTCCTAAAGCCATTCCGAGCAATAATTATGCAATGTATCGACACCATCATACCACTCATCTCATTTGAGAGAAAAAAAGTTCTTGCACACTCCCACTACATGAACCAAATGCTGCGTAGTATATTGCAGGTCAATTATTTTTGTTTAAAGATGTGATTGTCTTTCTTAAAACATCAAGCTGTGCAAGAAAACAATAAGCAGGTGCCTGAGTATGTTGTGTGCACTGTCTGGAAGCGTATACGGCGTGAGAATAGACTTTAAATATTTACTGGATGGGTATTTTGTGGTGAACAGAGCATGTTCGTTTATGAGAAAACAAGAAAGCGGAACCCTATTTGCGGTGCTGCAGTTTACCTGCGTTTTGTTGTAGAGGTGGTGGTGGGAATTTACCACCTCTAAAACAAAACGAAGGTAAACTGTAGTACCGATAAATTAAACAGACGCGATGCTGTAAGCTTTCGCTTGCTCCAAACTCACTCATACCCTAGCCCAGCCATCTTACGCCACTGCTACCCGAACCTCTAACCCACCGATATGTGTAAAGCGTGCGGGCACAGAGCAACGCTGAGTCACATGCTCTGGGAATGTGCTGGCGACAACTGTCGCGAAAACGTCGTCGTTCGCGATGCGCCTATAACGGCCGGCAATGCCAGACCAGAGGAAGCCTTGAGCTCACTCGTTCCCACCACCGCCCCGGCTGCGGGAGTCGCGGGGGACCTTCTTCGTCGGCGCCGCCGCCGCTGGGAGGCGGCCCTCCAAAGCTCGGAGCTGAACGACCAGCTCTGGGCCGTCTGGCAGGCCGAGGATGCCGCCCGAGTCCAGGGACTCTGAGCCGCCACCTGAAGCCACCAGGATCAAACTGCCGGCCCAGTTTGTAAAATAAAGTCTTTTTCTCTTGTTGTAGAGGTACTTATATAAAGGGGAGTTTCCAGTAATGCTTGTTTCTCATGTCCATGCTATTGAAAAAAATTAAGTAAGTATGTATGCTTGCTCCTGTATTCGAAATCCTCGATGTTGTCCCATGTGATAAACTTAACGCACATTAGGTAGCTCGACTATTAGTCATGGAGACACCCGTGGTACGTGGGAAAGCCTTGTTTTTGGTAATGTAAAACGCGTTAGTTGCTATGCACCGAATTTTCAGGGCACCTCGTTAGGACTGCGCAGCAAACGTCCATTTTCCTTTCTTTTCCTTTGGTGGTTAGACGTTTAGGCCACCGTCGCCGGTAGCGTCGACGCCTAGTGACGCCGGGGAGCGAAACGCCGGAAAAACGCTAGCAAAACGGGGCATGTGGTTCGGCCTTAGCGTGATCACTCTAAGAGATAAACGCAGAGCGAAGCACGGTACTAAAGACAGGGGAAAACTGAATAATTTTCGACCACTCCAATATTGCGTCTCTAGTCAAAGTGAATCCGCCACGGTGGTCTAGTGGTTATGGCGCTCGACTGCTGCCCGCAGGTCGCGGGATCGAATCCCGGACGTGGCGGCCGTATTACCGATGGAGGCGAAAATGCTCGAGGCCCCTGTACTTAGATTTAGGTGCAAGTTTAAGAACCCCAGGTGCTCAAAATTTCCGGCGCCCTCAATTATGGCATCTCACGGTCATATCGTGGTTTTGGGACTTTAAACCCGATCGATTATTATCTATATAGTCAAAGTCACAATGGTGCGAAGTAAACAAACATGGCTGTACGAGGGCATGGAAGCGTGCTGTGCAGGATGCATTCTCCCGCATGCGACACCAAGCCACTTTAATTACGCGACATTGTGATCCACTTTGAAATCAATCTACAATTATTTATTTAATCAACGGTAAATGAGCACTGAGCACCCCTACGTTCTCCGATGCATTTAACCGCGAATCTCCGCTGATGCCGCTTAGGTTTTTGTATGAATGAATTTGGCGACAAGACCAACCGTCAGTTTCTGTCATGTCATTCACTGCCAGTTAAGCAGCGGCTGCATTATCTCAGGTGGCGTGGTACAGCTTGCCCCCCACTGGGCTTTGAAAGCTGTCGCGGGCGCATCTCAAGGAAGGCGGAGGCAGAAACGCACCGCGCATGTTATACGCGACTCTTTATCACTCGCAAAAACAAGTTCCTTCTAGCTGTAATGTAGTGAAAAAATGATTTTACCTCTGGAATCTTTTTGTGATATATTGCGGCCGTGTTCAAAGCACGCCTGCAGTTCACTCCATACCGATCCAGCATACTCACTCGCGTGTTTTTGTATTGTTTTCTTTCCGATTTAAACAGATTGCCTTTCAAAGTCACCGCCCAGTCGAAAATTCCAACAGCCTGACGGTCTAAGGGAATACCTAATTTGAGCCTGCATGTAACTGGTCTGATTGTAACTGGGCTGACTGTAACTGGGCTGACTGTAACTGGTCTGACTGTAACTGGTCTGACTGTAACTGGGCTGATTGTAACTGGTCTGACTGTAACTGGTCTGCATGTGACTGGTCCGCGTGCTGGAGACTCCGGCCAGGCCTGCTCATTAAGCAGTTTTTATGCAAGCCTGTGCAAATTTAGCAGCAGTGACAGCCCAATGTCACCAGTTTCTGCGCTTTATGTGACCGCGCAAAGGTTGCATGTGTAAAAGAGCCGGAAATTTGCCTTTGCACGTTCCTGCAACCCTATGCGCAGACGGCTATTTCGTGGTAGGGGATATCTCATGCTACTGATCGAGAAACAATGTGTGTCAGTGCTTTGCTCGAGTCCCTTAAACTGCAGATGCACGAACCGCATACCCCAGACAGAATGGCACAAGCTGCAATCGCACTGCTTTGCCCAATGGCTCCCTCACAAAGCAAAAAACGTAAGGCATTATAACAGCCAAAACCACCATCGCTGTAATGTGACTTCAGAGTGGGATAATCACATTGGAAGAAAAAAAAATCGAGTGGTACTTCAGGTGTGTGATCATTACGCAAACAAACATGATTGGTTATGCCACCATATTAATGAGATGTCCTAAAGGTGACCCTTACGAACTATGCAAAAAAATATGCAATACAAACTATTCTAGGTTTTCATCCAATACCCTCTTGATTGAGCATGCAATGCTGCAGGTAAGAGCACAACTACACACCACAAAACACAACGGCAATGCTGATGTAATGTTTAAATAGCAATGAGAAGTGACAAAGCAACAATTGAAAGAGTAATGCATATGGTGTCGGCTATTTCTGTTTATATACATTCACAGACTCATTTCATTCATTTTTACTCAGTAGTAAACTTAATAGCTGCAGTGATGCTACCTTCGAGCTTCATTTAGAGAAGACTCTCTTAAACTAACCGTTCTTAGTAAAATTATTTTGAAATGGCACACTTCTTTATTAAGTGCTCTTTCGGTGAACATCAGCCAGCTTCTGGGCCAGGTATGCACATTCTTCAACCTTCTGGTGGCGTATCCCAATGTTGCGTCAACAGAGCTGCGAAGAGAAGAGCACAGTGTTACACACAGACATTATAAACACAAGTATAACAGAATTGAACAATCCCGCCAGCGTTTAAAACAAAAGTCTCAACAATAACAAGATGCATCCTGCTATCATGTTTCACTAGCAACGAAACTGCTACATTGCATGTGGGTGCAATCAAACCACATGAACAAGGAATGGTTTGAAATGCTGACCCTTGATGACTAAGAATTAGTGCTCAGAAATTAAATCCATGCAAACTTGCCACATTAAAAGGCTTCTGCAACACTTTTTGAACGCGGTCAGAAAATGCTGTTTGGTAGTAGAGGCTCCTGTGATCATGTGAGGCACACATAGTGCAGCATGGGTCATGAAACTTATGTTTGTACCACGCTGCGCCTTGCCTTACATGCTCGCGTTACACCTTTAGCCATAGAATTACACCAGCACGTTTTTGTGATCATAATGAAAGTGAGCAGTGCATTAAACAAAGAAAAAAAGAGGGCAATGAAGGTCATGATGTGCACTGATGTACAGATGCAACTCCTTGCCCCCCCCCCCCCCCCCCCCACACACCTTATTTCTTGCAGCTTTCAGTGCACTTGCTGGGACGTAAATGCTTTGCAACCCAACACGAGAGAAACCAGAGACCGAAGATGGAAGCAAAGTGCTAACTTTAAAGTTAGTTGAAAGCTAACGCTGTTTTTGTGTACTCGCTCTCTCAAACCATGTCCTGTTGTGCTGCTCCACGTAATGAATCTTAATTAACTAGATGTGGTACGAAGACAAGTTTTAGCAAAGAGGGTCAAATTATTTGACATCCTTGACAATTATGTACATGATGCCCTCTCGTCATTTTTGCTATCATGATAGCACCTCAAAATGATTCATGAAATAACAAGATGCTGCCATGAAGCATTCACCCACATAATGTTGTACTGTATCGTGGCATGAAATTTGACTGCCCTTCAAGCTAGTTTAACGTCATTGAATAGCTCGTACTGGCAGGGCTTTCACTGACTAATAGAAAAGGCAGGCACATGTCAAACCAAGCGAGAATAGCAAAAAAAACAAGCATGTGTTGGAACATGGCATGTGCAAAAACAAAAGGGGTCACCCCATGCGTGAACGTGCACCATCCAGAAACACAAACTCTTTACCACACAGTGAATTGGATGGTTTGCTCATGCCGGAGCATACCTCCCGCTTCGTCCGAGCGGCTTCTGCAATAATGAGGGTACATTCATCTTTGTTCCGATACAAAAGTGATGCGTTAAACTAATGACGACAACCACATTGATCACATGAAGAGCCAGAAAACCATCCCTCTTGTACTTGTATGCTCACGAAGCCGGTAGTTGAGGCACCTACCTGACAGTCTGTCCGATGTAGCAGGCACCACACGACGACAGAGGAATTCTCTAAACAACCCTGCACCCACAGTTCACGAACTGGTTATGATGCTTCACTATACATTTGAACGGATCGTCTCGCAACAGGGCTGCTCTTCTGCAAGAGTGAGGCCAGCTTGTGTGGAGACGAAAAAACAGAATGCATGCCCACATGCCCACTGATCTTTATCAGTCTCTGCGATAGTTGGTGTTCAGATGGGATGACCTCGACTTTTTCATGCCTTACCACACTCTGTTGGGCGCCACCGTTTGCTGCACGCCCAACGTACTTGTGAGCTCTATGTAGGAGGACCTTTCTGGGGCATTTATGTAGCCCCTTCTAATGATAGCCCTTTCTAAGAGTTTACTGTGACACGAGGTGTAAGGTAGCAAGGGTTTTCGCACACGAGGTTGGCAGTGCCAGCAAAGTTGGTCAGCGAAAAAAAAATTTGAGACCATGAAACCGAAACGAACTTTCTGCAGGCATTACATGAGTCAGAGTCATGGACGGAAGGCAAGTCTCAAATGTGCGCCGACCTTGACCCATGAAATGCCAGCGGGAAATTTCCTTCAGTTTCTTGATCTCAAATTGTCTTTTTCGCTGACCATGTTTGCTGGCAACACCAACCTTGCGTATGCAAAGCCATGGTGCCTTACACCTCGTCTCACAGTAAACTCGTCAAAAGGGCTAACATCAAATGGTGCTTCATGAATGCCCGAAGCAGGTCTTGTCACCATGCCGTTGACATGAGCTTCAATACACAGGCGGGGTGGCCTCAAGAAGTCCAGTTACCCAGAGACATTGCTATTTACTGCAGCTCAAAGCATCTGCAGAGCTCAGAAGTACGTAGGCTGCACAGCAGACGGTGGGGCCCAAGAGAGTATGGTATGGCACAAGAATGTCGCGGCCATCCAGCTCAAACGCCATTTATCACATAGACTGAAGATCGGTCGGCACGTGGGTGCGCATGTTGCTTTTTTGGCTCCGCACAAGGTGGTGTCACTCTTGCAGAAGAGCAGCCCTGTTGCAAGACGAGTAGTTAAATGCAAGATGAAGAACCGTAACCAGTTTCATGGACTGTGTGTGCGGGATTGTTTACAGAATTCCTCTGTAGTGTAGTGCCTGCTATGCCAGACAGACTGCCAGGCGCTTCAACAAACAGCTTTGTGAGCAGGCAAATAACGTCCAAAATAAGAGGGATGGTTTCCTGGCTCTTAACTGTTATCAGTGTGGTTGCCGTCCTGAGTTCGATAACGCATCAGTTTTGTACCAGCACAAAGATGACCGGACCCACATTATTGTAAAGGCGGCTCAGATGAGGCAGGAGGCATGCTCCGGCGTGATCAAGCCGTCCATTTCACTGTATGATAAAGAGTTGGCGTTTTTGAAGGTGTGGGATCGTACATTCGATGGCCCCTCCTGTTTTTGCACTCGCCATGTTCCAACACGAGCTTGTTTATTCTGTTTTCGCTTCATTTCGCACGTGCCTGCCTTTTCTATTAGTCACTGTAAACACTGCCTCTCTCTCTCTCTCTCTCTCTCTCTCTATATATATATATATATATATATATATATATATATATATATATATATATATATATATATGGGTCATTCCATGCCAACAGTCCCAGAGGTGGCGCTCGACCATCGCAGATTTTGCCGATAAAATTTACACCTGTTTCGTACACCCCATGTAGTACTGTGGCCAAACATTTTTGCTCGAAAAAAATTTTTTCAATACCGTGGCGCCCCCTCAAAGTTCGCTTGCTTCTGCTAAACTGTGCATATAGAAAAAATGTATATAAAATCTATATTTCTATGTAGAGCTTCGAAATGACAATCGAGCTACTACAGAGGTTTTGTTTAGTTGTGCTACTTGACCATTCCGAAATTTTTGTGTTTCCCTGCCAGCTAGGCGTTTTCAAAAACAAGGAAAATCTTCAATGTTCGCCATTTTTTCTTATTATATCTGGAATTCTGTCTAAAGATTATTAATAATATTGTGGTTTTCAGGAAAGTGTATTTTTGTACAAAAATGTTTAGGGGTGAATTAGACTTCAAATCTTCCCGAAAAAAATTGTGAAATCGGAAAAAATATGCGATTTGTCCCATATTTGACCGTATTTTTCGTACTGATGCGGTCCAAGTAAAAATCCTTCTGAGGCGGCGTTTCATAAACCACTTTATGGCTAAGTAATGAAGAAAGTTTAATCGAATCATTTTTTGTTTTAAGGAAGAAGATAATTTTTGAAGTTGGTCCTCAGAACGCGCCCTGCATTCCTTTTGTTGCCACTTCGCCGCAAATTCACGTGGTCGCCCTTGCAGTTGACTCTTGTCACAGGAAGCGGCAAGGTGCTAGATGTATGTCAGCGGCTCGTGATTGGTCGAAAGTCTTGTTGCTTTGATGTCAAGGCCCCGAGCATTGAGTTCGCTTTACGATGTGAGCTTGCTTGACGTGCCCATTGGGAAGTATGGACGCCGTACAGCAGCTTGCGGTATCGTTGGTACATTGTGCTACAGGGCCGTCTGCACAACTAGTATACGCAATGAAAAGTGTACCAAATATGCGTTATTTCTTTCTGTCAGTGTATACTAGTTGTGCAGACGGCCCTGTAGCACAATGTACCAACGATACCGCAAGCTGCTGTGCGGCGTCCATACTTCCCAACGGGCACGCCAAGCAAGCTCACATCGTAAAGCGAACTCAATGCTCGGGGCCTTGACATCAAAGCAACAAGACTTTCGACCACTCACGAGCCGCTGACATACATCTAGCACCTTGCCGCTTCCTGTGACAAGAGTCAGCTGCAAGGGCGACCACGTGCTTTGCGGCGAAGTGGCAACAAAAAAGGAATGCGGGGCGCGTTCTGAGGACCAACTTCAAAAATTATTTTCTTCCTTAAAACAAAAATGATTTGATTAGACTTTCTTCATTACTTAGCCATAAACTGGTCTATCAAACGCCGCCTCAGAAGGATTTTTACTTGGACCGCATCAGTACGAAAAATACGGTCAAATATGGGACAAATCGCATATTTCTTCCGATTTCACAATTCTTTTCGGGAAGATTTGAAGTCTAATTCACCGCTAAACATTTTTGTACGAAAATACACTTTCCTGAAAACCACAATAATATTAATAATCTTTAGACAGAATTCCAGATATAATAAGAAAAAATGGCGAACTTTGAAGATTTTCTTTGTTTTTGAAAACACCTAGCTGGCAGGGAAACACAAAAATTTCGGAATGGTCAAGTAGCACAACTAAACAAAACCTCTGTAGTAGCTCGATTGTCATTTCGAAGCTCTACATAGAAATATAGATTTTATATACATGTTTTTATTATGCACAGTTTAGCAGAATCAAACGAACTTTGAGGGGGGCGCCACGGTCTTGAAAAATTTTTTCGAGCAAAAAATGTTTGGCCACAGTACGACATGGGGTATACAAAACAGGTGTAAATTTTATCGGCAAAATCTGCGATGGTCGAGCGCCACCTCTGGGACAGTTGGCATGGAATGACCCATATATATATATATATATATATATATATATATATATATATATATATATATATATATATATATCATTCGTTTCACAAAAAAGCTGAGTTGAATGTTAGCGCTTGTTAGTGCGCATTCCCGTCCTAAATTTGAAACAATCATGACCTGATTTTTAGTGCTTCTAAGATCAAGGTGCTGCCCGAATTACCATGTGTGACTGCACAAAAGTAGCCTACAATGACCACTTTCATCTTGCTGAATGCAATGCATAAACAATTACTGAACATTTAGAACTACACTGCTTTAAGATATACAGCACAGATCACTTGTAACATAACCGCTTACAGTGCAGGACCAAACGTAATACACTCTCTTCCGACTACCGCGTACCCTCCAATGAAACTTCACGTTTATGCATACCACTTACTGTTCAGTACGCTAGGGTGAAAGACCGACTTTAACGCATCTGCCAAAATATCCCCCCCTCCCTCCCCCCCACTAAGGTGGCGAGCATGCTTCATAAAAATGGAATTCTAGCCCGGGAGAGAGCAGCGAGAGCAGACTAAAAAAAACTCTGTGCCAGCAGCGTGACAGGTTCTCGAAGTCAGGACGGGCTGCAGTTGCCAAGGTGCCTTCGCGTTTTCTTGGCTCAGCCTACTTCTGGGCCGCACGTGCTTCGCATGGACTAAGCATAAGTCGAACGTTTTAGATACATACCTGCTTTAAATGTGCTAATGGTAAAAAGGTAACTGCGATGAATACCTCGCTGAGTCTGCATTTTCTAATTTTCTGACTGCTTAAGCTGTAATGGTTCGCTTTATGCGGTTAGTGCTTATGTAAGGGTTAGTGCATAGCCTTCGCACCATGATAACATTTTGTGCCATAAAAATGACGTGTGCCACTGAACTTGCCAACGCTATGTTGCGGCGTGAAAGGCCTTCCATATTTTCTGAAAGTGCAGCATTCGGTTGATTAATGATTGCGACATTTACACAATTGCGGCCACACCTTCGTGGGTAAGCATCAGGAATAAATGAAGGCAAGACGACATCCGCTGACAAGTGTGCCAGTATGGCCGCTGACAGCCCTATGAACGGCTTAACATGTCTTCTATGAACGCCTAGCAAACTTCTGTAATGCCTTAGTATGTTCATATTTACTACACGGATAGGCCTTCATATAATATATCAGCACGTCCATTTATATTAGTCTAGTAATTTTTAATGTAATGAATTTCATTGTTTAAAACATAAAAGAACAATACTGTTGGCGAATAAAAATTTATAGTAAAAAAAAGAACCCTCTCAATCTTGGTCAAAATTATTCGGATTGATCTCGACTGCAGAATGGTATTCTGGAACACATTGCATCATTTTTATCAGAACAAAATTACAGATTTTCAAACATTGTGTTTTCAGAATGTTGTTGCTACTGTGTCAAGTACATCTCTTGTTACAAGAAAATACAATAAATACAATAGCCCGCCTTTTCTTTTCTGAGGCTTACGAAATAGCAATAATGAGGAATTTTTGGTCATTGTAAAGTGGTCTACAAAGAAAACAACCGTTTCATTGAACTGCATTTGGGTAGTTTGCAACATCAATGCTGTACTCGTAGATGGGCAGTGCACCATGAATCCCTCGGCATTTATTATTTTTTTTAATGGATGTACTAATATAAAGCCATCAAAGCTTCACGAAAAGCCGTGTGGATGAGTCTTGCTTTCCGACACTGTTTATTATAAATAAAGAAATCTCAAACAGCAACAGTGCCGACCGGCGAGCATACAACCTAAGGACTATCGCCATGCATATTTTTCCGGCACTGCCAATTTGCAGCACAGAGATTGTTGGGATGTAGATTGCCCAGGTTACACGATACATTTTACGTCGCCCATCACTGTCCGACCCGCTCTCTAGACGCACACCGTATGGATCGAGTGGCGGATCGAGTGGACCGTGCCTTAGTGTAAATAGAGTAGCGTGTGTTGCGTGGACGGATGCAATGCACGGTAGTTCAATACAGTCGGCTATTAAAGTGATCGCAGAAATGGAAGGCATGCCGAAGAACCTTGAGCTTATCCATGGACCTGCCTGCGAGATCGAGTGCTTCCGCTGATAAAAGTAGTGGTGGAAACTCATACCCCTGTGGAAAGCATTCAATCATGGCATGTTTGCCAATGCAGACCGGAGCAATCAAAAGAGAATGTGTTTTGTCCATCCAAAAACTACTGCCACTGAGCTTCGCGTAATCGACACGTTTCAACTCCGTTGATCGTATATGGTTTTAAAATATACAATTGTGGGCCAACAAAACCAAAACTCCTGGGAACTGTTTTCTAGAAGTTCGTTTCCTTTCCTGAAGAGACCTTGCTTTTTATACAAGACTGTCACGTCTGGCTCAGCACGACATAAAATAGACAGCTTGAAAGAATGCATTAATTTGCATTCAAATATAAATTCCGTGGCAACAAAGCAGGTGACAGAAAAGGAGGGCACGACTGGAGAGGCTGCCTTTGGACTGAGGAATATCGAACACACAAGTGAAGTCGCATGCTTAAATTCAGTTCATTCAAACGGTCGTTTCCTTTACAGGACACCTTCCATTCACCGAAAATACCGAAAATGACTCAATGTTATTTTGTAAGCATCAGAAAATAAAAAAAAGCGTGTTATGGTTTTTTTCTTGTAACAAGAGATGTACTTTATGCAGCAGTGACAACGCTCTGAAAACGCAGTGTTTGAAAATTTGTAATTTTGTTCCGATAAAAATGATGCAAGATGTTTTCCAGAATTCAATTCTGCAGTCCTCTGAGATCAGTCTATATGATTTTGAACAAGATTGAAAGTTCTTTTTTTATTATATAGCCTATATATTTTTTTGACCAACAGCTTTTTTTATGTTTTGAGCAAAGATTCATTACTTTAAGAAATACTAAACAAGTACACATACAAATGCATTTGCTCATTATTCACAAAAATGCCTATCCATGTTGTAAGTATTAACAAGCTATGATGTTCACAGGAGCAGCAACTGCGTCCCGAAATCAACTAAGTTTCAAAAACGCCACGTTTCTAGAGAATTTTTAAGAATACGTAAGTTGCTGTTAGTATGGTCGCGAATATACAAAAACTAACTCATTGTAAAATGGTTGTCGTCACCCGGCAATGCTTGTTAATTTTTCCTTTGTTCAAAAAAAAATTTCTTTGAAAACAAATTGTGATTGCACGCTATTCAGTCATATGGGCATGATTTAAAATTATCTAGAAAATCAGTAACTTCAAAGTTTTATTATCTTTCGTGGAATCAACCAGCGGGAATTGGCTGCTTAAAGAGCCAGTAAACAGGCTCAGACATTTTTTTTTGCACACCCCAAACAAGCTTGCCAATTCGTACAGTAGACCACAGCGATATCACTTTCCGAATATTACAGCGCGGCACGCCGCCCAGACTCTTCATTCTGAAAAACAATTCCTGCACCTCTTTCCTTCTGACCAATCCCCCCTTGCAGCGAATCAAACTTGGCCATGGGCAACTTGACATACCGTATTTACACGAATATAGGTCGACCCATTTTTTTCAAATTTGACAATCCCCTGTTGGGGGGGTCGACTTAGAATCGAAACCAAAACTAGAGCAATATTTTTTATTTATTTATTTTTTTTTGCCGAGCGATTTTTTGGGGGGGTCGGCCTACATTGCAGTCGACTTACATTCGTGGAAATACGGTACCACTGAGCTCATTGATTGGTCCTTTGCCCTACGAAACGGCGCCTTGGCCCTGCAGTGATGCAGTTCTGGCCGCGCAGCACACGCATTTTCATTTTCCTGTGCTGCCCTCTGCCTTATTGGAGAGCCCGAGACTACCGGGAGAAGCGGTATTGCCAAAATGAAAGCCTCCGAGATGAAGAGGCGTCTCACTTCTTTGCCACTAGGGGAAGGATGCTCCCCGTGCCGCTAGACAAGTGCTTATGTGAAGTGCCCTGCTCCGTCGCTGGCTGCGCGCCGATAACGTATCGCTGATGTCATGTCATGTTGCCGAAGTGGGCAGAGTCACGACGATGGGCTATGCCTTTGCCCTCCCTATGGCGGAGAAGGGTAGCGAGGCCGCACGAAAATTTGAAACCAGCTGAAACGGATGTTGTAACCCCTATAACTTCCTTATTTTAGCACGTATTTGCAAAATTCTTGCAGCAGCACATTCACATAGCAAAAGTGTGCATATTTCTTTTCATTACGATGTCTGGACCTTGGAGTTGTTTCTGGCCTTCTGCTTTAAAAAAATGTGTATTGGCAGCACATGGTTTTCAGTTCGTTTTGTTAGTACGTTATTTGTATATAACAAATATACGCTGTGATAAACAGAGGTGAAATATAACAATAGCATTGGCTTACATGCCCAAAATTCCCCCTAACAACGAATGGTATCACTTACTGCATGCTGCTCTGACAATGAATTGGCATCAAAATAAGTCAAGCATCCACATTCACAGAAACAAAAAAAAAGGAGGCAGTCAAGTCTCAATGTTCACAAAAAAAAAGAAGGCGTGAGCATGTACTATCCGCGTGAAATGAAACCCGAGCAGCGGCAAGCATTCGCAGTGGTATAGTGCGTGCCGTCCAGTTGTCACCGTGCGCATACATGCGCAGTGCACGTGTATGCGCGCGTAGACAGGGCGCGCGTACATGCGCGCGCCTGTCCACGGTGACAACTGGATGGCACGCACTATACCACTGCGCTTGCCGCTGTTCGGATTTCATTTGTTGCGGATAGCACATTTATAGTGAATCCACATGACAGACTAAATTATATTCTGCAATGGATCATGCACAACGTGATGATGCTAGGAATAATAGAAGTGGAGAGCACCATAGATATCGTGTCCTTTGGGGATTCTTGTTGAGAGTGAATAGAGGGTACGCTACCTTCATGTTAAAGAAGAAATTTTCAGTGCTGGTGCTGTAGGTCGGTCCAGACTTTGATGAGTGAACTTTGCAGAACCCTGCTGGCTGGGGCTGGCCCGCTTTGCAGAGATAGGAATGAACATCAGCAATCTGTGGTTGCAGTTCCTTTAGGTCCATGGTCTAGCCCAGCAAACCTTGCCTCCAGCAGACTGCATAGACAGAGATAACTTTTATTAACTGGAACTCTATTCACTAAAACATTATTTGTTTTTTCAGTTTCACTTCTCTTATAATGTGCATAGCAGTACAACTGGTTTCCTATTTGTGCAAGCTAAAATAAAGTAGAGATATGGGTGCAGTTATGACGTTGCACAACTGCCCAGAGTAGGAGCAATGAGTGTCAGCAGCGAATTCCCACTACTTCCAGTAGTTCTTGCTGAACTGTAGCTGTTTACAACCTTGTCAATGCAAAGGTTGTTACATGTTCCTAAGACGAATTGTATCATGCATGATGATAGAAGAGCCCAGGAAATTCACAAGTATATAACAAAAGCCAAATTTTTCTATGATGAATTTTTACCAAACGAGAATATTCCATGGTCCTGTTGTTAATGTCGCATTGTCCAAGGTGAATGCATTTTTCCTGCTGTGCCTTCCTCAAACAGGACTCAATCTAAGCATATGGTGCTATAGTCCTCCAAACAAACACACCACACTGTAGTATTCGATCTTTCGAGATTAGCTACCAGTTAATGCCAGCATCCATGCGCCACGCTAGGTTGGTAAGCTTATCAATCAAATGTAAAGCAAATACTACTATTCAGCAGAACAGAACAATTAGGGTTGCAAATGAGACCTGGCATGTGCAATTTTGCTACCCTTAATACGAGGAATTATAGTGGTAGTTCTATTCTCTGATCTTAGCCA
This sequence comes from Rhipicephalus appendiculatus, assembly GCA_030522465.1. Lineage (NCBI taxonomy): Eukaryota > Metazoa > Arthropoda > Arachnida > Ixodida > Ixodidae > Rhipicephalus > Rhipicephalus appendiculatus. Next base: position 67,821 of record JALIZH010015793.1, read on the forward strand.
GAACTGTGATGTTTCAAAACAGATCTGCAGATGTTTCATTAAATGTGTACCAGCTGAACTGACGCTTTTTGTAAAGCTACTAGAAGCAAACTGCAGTCAATTTTATTTCAACAATGGTTCGAGCTGGTTGGTACTCCACACTCAATCATAATAAGTGGAAGAACTTCTAGATGAGAGATGGCAACAACCACGAGTGAGCATTAAATGGTGCTTCAACAACTAGCGCAAAGCAGACAAAGGACAAGAACAGGAGCAAATACAAGCACTGAGTTCCAACTGAGGAGCTATTGAAAAATGTCCATGTACGTATGTCGGCATACTACATCACGTGAGGACACAAACAGTCACGTAACAAGTTATACAAAAAAAACTTACCGGGCATGACAGAATGCATGCTAAACAAATGCACAACATGGAAGAAATGTCACGTCCAATGTTTTTCTGCTGAACTTGTTGACGCTTTTTTTGTCACTGTTTGCATGTGTTCACATTATGTAGAATGCAAACATATATAGGGGGCATGCACTTGACGTCATCCGCGAGGATCGCTAGCGTCGGGGTCGCCATTTTGGAGGTCCGCGCGCTCGCCGCATGCGCATAAAACTCGCTGCACGCGCTGTGTACGTGATCCGTACGGCAACTTGGATGTCTAGAGACCTCCGGAACACCCCCCTGCACGACAGCAAGACGGCGCGTACGAACGGACCTTCAAAATGTCGCGGCGATGGTGTTGCCCCCCTTGCGGATCAAGGCTCAGTGCATACCCCCTATACCTTTTTTTTAATTCCGCAGTTGGAAGTCAGTGCTTGACTTTGTCCCTTTACTTGTTGTTTGTCTGCTCGGTGCTGGATGTTGAAGATAGATTACCAACTAGCCCTTTATTACATTGAGGTCTGTCCGCGACTGTTGCTGTCTCTCGTCTGAAAGCTTTTTGCATTTAGTAGCATTTCTGAGTCATTTTTATCTGTGTACAATCTTTTACTTCTGCATTACAGTTGAATGCTAACACTACATTACTCACATAGAGCTTGATTGGGCTTTTATGCTGTCTTGCATATTGCTACAGACAGATCAACAATACCAAAAATGAGAACTCTCACTTTGAAGACAACAGTATTGTGTTCTGATATACAAACCTATGGCAGCCATCCCAGCTCCAGAGTGACAGCAGCAACAAGCCTTTCATTAAAATAAATATAACAGATTAGCAAAACCAGCTCTGCAGAAGTATCAACACAATCATGTAGCTTTCATGAAAAACAACTTTGCAAGTCAGTCGACAATGACTACATTCCCTTTTTATGTTGCCTAATTTTCGGGGGCCACCTGATGCAGTATTTTCATCGAAGCAACTTGCTGTGTCACAGGTGGAGTGACTGATCTTTTTTTTTCTTTTTTTTTTTGAGGCAACAATAAACAACTGCGTAACAACAAGCAAGTAAACAACCCGCGTACTGAGCAACTGCTACAGAACACGCGTTTGTAAGCACAGGCATCCAGTGCGTGTTAGATACACTACGCACTCATACCGGAGCCGGGCACTGTGCATTCATACAATACTGTCGCAAATGAAGGCACATTCACTGTATACACAGTGAAAGCAACTCAACAATAAGTTATACGAGTATCATAAGCGTACTTTCGATGACAGTCAAGACCGGTCTTAACAATTTGAATTGAGTGATGCTGAGCGGACTTTATATTTATAGACCACGACTGTCTTCGATGCGGTAAATTAGTTAGATGATAGGGTTTAACGTCCCAAAACCACGCTATGACTATGAGAGACGCCGTATGGAGGGCTCCGAAAATTTCGACCGCCTGGGGTTCTCCAACGTGCACCTAAATATTAGCGCAAGAGCCTCAAGGATTTCGCCTCAGTCGAAATGCGGCCTTCGTGGTTGGGATTCAAACCCGCGACCTGCGGATCAGCAGTCGAGCGCCGTAACTACTAGACCATCGTGGAGGGTCGATGCGGTAAATTTCAGTCGAGATTTGAGGTTGGTGGTTAGCTTCTGCTCTAAGATGATTTTGACTAAGCAAACCAGTCGAATTAGGCTTGGCGCGCTCAAGCTCGCCTCAATGAACCTGAATTGTTTGGAGTATTGTTGACCTAATAGCCACGCTGATCGATGATCCCGATCGAAAATTTAGGCGTACCCCCCCATACATTCAACCCCCCCGCCACCCCTAAATAAAACAGCCCGGCGATGCCGCTGGGCTGTCTCTAAGGCCGGCGTCATGAGGTTTACACACAGCCGCTACGCCACGACGGCGTTAACATACTGAGTGATACCCAAACCGCTTTTCCAAATGCCCCCGCGTCATTTTATCCCTTCATCACTATCTCATATACCACTGGGAAAACATTATAGCTTGCGACGCTCGCTAAGAACAGATGACTTACAAACTGCGCTACGCGAACGACATAAATAATGACAGTGGACTTACCTCATGTGGAAGTGTCCAACGAGCGCGCACTGAGAACCAAGCATCGTTTGCATGAAGGCTTCTCGATGTATCCAAGCACACACGAGAACACGAACACGGGACAACATTCAACACCACAGCGTCGACGTTCGACGGTGTCACACACACACACACACAGACCACACAACAAAGAGTTACCGAGAGTCCAGCAATGTAGCCATCCGACGTTACTCCTATTCGCTTGCGATGAGTCAATTTCGGCTCAAACTGTTCATGCTTCACTGTTGAGCTTAAATTACGGCATGTTTTCGTTATACTGACAGCATTTCGAAGAACAAACGACGAAACCCAGCAGCGTGACACAGAGCAGCCCGCAACGGCCTTAGAGATTGCAGCGGATTGGATTGTTTTCAGTTGGATTTGTCGGCTTCAACCGCTGTAACCATCTACCACTAGCGAGCATTAAAAACAATGCAGTGGCCTTTATAAAATGAACGTAATAGATACATGCGCACATATAGTCTGACAAACATTTACACACAGTATTCTTGCGGCGGAGAGCAAGAATTGTGTGTATCACAGAGGATATATATATATATATATATATATATATATATATATATATATATATATTGGTTCCAATCACGGAGGCCATATATTCCTGGTTAGAAATCGTTTCAGATTTTTTTTTTTTGACAACGCAGGTTGTAAATTCTGTAAAATAATTTTTCGAGGCGCCTAGAAGCTCTAACAGAGCCAGCTTAGGATGCTTGGTGCTTGTAAGAAGCGCGTGAATGGTGAATAAAAATGTATGATGGTCGCGTAAGCTCCGCATCTGGCATTTGTGCAACACGTTGTAATGCACGCCGTGCAGGGTGGTTCACTTCAACTTGCTGTAGTAGAAACGATACTATTTAGAAATTTACCTTCGTTCTTCAGGTGCCCCCCGGTAGCGGCATGCCACGAGCTCGATTCACTGCTCTCGGCCAAACATTCGCGGGAGCTGTTGCTGCTTCGACGCATTTCAACTTCGGAAGAAAACATAGATTCGTTCATATCGCGAGAAAATATCAACTACGAGCGAAATCGAAGGTAAAGTTAGGATGCGTCGGCGTTTAACTATGTTTTCGCTCTTCGGCTGATGCGGCGCGTCCAACGGGATGCAGTTGAGGAAGTTTGAGTTACAAAAACACACGATCGCAGTTTCTCGATCGTCGTCTTCGATCGGCGCGAAGCATGCATGCGCGCTACGGATCGACACGGCATATCGTGCATCGCGCCACTGCCAACGTATAACAAAAGTCTGATTGTTATTTACACTGTAGTTGGTTTTTAAAACGCACCGGATAAATTTTGGCGGCGTGTCACGGTGCTGCTGGGGCTTATTGCGTGACCGTGATCAGCCGACAGCTAGCTGCACCTCCTGATTGAGCTGCTGGGCGTAGTACGTGCAGACAGTTAAGAAAGCCGAAGGCACAGTCAGCCATTCTTGACCGAGCTCATTACCACGGGCAGCGATCCTGACCGTGACAAAGGCTACGGCCAGCCAACCTGACCGGACTGCATTACCCCGGGCAGCCACCCTGCCCGTGACGAGAGGCTACCGTCAGCCATCCTTGACTGCGCTGCACGACCACGGGCAGCAATCCTAATTGATCCTAACTGCAAAGGTCCTCTAATTGTGACTCAGTCAAAGATTCCTGACCGACATGCAAGGATTCCTGACTGTCAGTTAGGAGGAATTGGTTGCAGCGCGAACTTGAAACGAGGACACAAGAAGAAGGACGAACACACGCAGCGCTACTAGCAACAACAATGTTTATTTTTCGAGACCCACACCGCCCTAAGTATACCCCTACCTCAACAGCAAACAAAGGTCACGTGGTGATAACAACCGACATGTGCGAGGGAATCACCCATCTAACAACAACATAACAGGTGATAACCGGAGAGTAGCAGGATGTCAGCATTTTCGCAGGAACCTTAACTCTTTTGACGATAATGATATAGATGGCTTGCTTACGCATTTATCACCAAGAGCGTCGATGTGCTCAGCTTCTACGATGAGGCGGGTGATCTCGTCCTTGTGACGACCCAAAACGATGGTCCGGTCAAAATTTGGTCGACAACCGCACGACTGGGTGTGGAGAGCGAGGAAACCGTCAGGCGGATTGGATGCTGGTGTTACTCACCTCGTGGCAACAAAGGACTACTGCCCTTTCACTCTAACCACTCAAAACTGACCAAGAGAGGCATTACTGCTATGTGTCTCGGTAACGCTATAAAGAAGTAGTGCACACACCTCATGAGTCATAGTTTCACGCAACAGATATCACGCCTGAAAGAAGCTGGTTATCCTGAACATGTGTTGGTCTCTGTAGCAGAAAAGGATCTCAGGAAACTTCGTGCACGATCGAGGGATCCTGACACACGAGAGCTCGCTACTCCTGAGTACAGGAACACAGCCGTGATTCCATACATTCATAAATTGTCCCATAACATCAAGAAATTGGCCCTACCGGAAAAGATAAGGGTGGTTTTTTCTGTGCCCAACAAGTTAGGGAGCCTCTGTTCGAAAACGAACCCTTCTAGAATAGAAAAAGCAGAGTGTGGCATCAAACATAAACACAAATTCATAGATTGCAAGGCCTTCGTCATCTACCGTATCCCGCTGTCCTGTGGGAAATACTACGTTGGACAGACTAGCCGCTGTGTAAACGTGCGGCTACGAGAGCATGAAAACAAGACAAAAAAGCTGCCGCCTGACGGTTTCCTCGCTCTCCACACCCAGTCGTGCGGTTGTCGACCAAATTTTGACCGGACCATCGTTTTGGGTCGTCACAAGGACGAGATCACCCGCCTCATCGTAGAAGCTGAGCACATCGACGCTCTTGGTGATAAATGCGTAAGCAAGCCATCTATATCATTATCGTCAAAAGAGTTAAGGTTCCTGCGAAAATGCTGACATCCTGCTACTCTCCGGTTATCACCTGTTATGTTGTTGTTAGATGGGTGATTCCCTCGCACATGTCGGTTGTTATCACCACGTGACCTTTGTTTGCTGTTGAGGTAGGGGTATACTTAGGGCGGTGTGGGTCTCGAAAAATAAACATTGTTGTTGCTAGTAGCGCTGCGTGTGTTCGTCCTTCTTCTTGTGTCCTCGTTTCAAGTTCGCGCTGCAACCAATTCCTCATGACTTACCAACACGCCCACTTCGCAACTCTTGTTGTCAGTTAGGAGTGCCTGGCGGATTTTTCGACTGGGCGTTGACATTTCGTTACGGAAATACGGTACGCAAATACGGTAAGGCAGTATGGTAGCGCTCTCCTTTCCCGCTCGTTGTGCTTCTGGCGCTCCCGATTCCAGTGACACTGCGTCCCCCGAACAACAGGTTCCTCATTAACAAGGCGTAAGCTCAAGGGCAACAGTGAAGCGTGAAAACCCCACCGGAATTTTCGAAAATGCATCTGTGGTGTACAGTTGCCTTCCCTGGCAAAAACACAACGACCGGGAAAGCAGGAGCGGTACCGTCGTACGGTAGCGTATTTGCGTACCGTATTTCTGTAATTTGCTAAAAGACTCTATTGTTCTCGTTCAGCCCACACCGTAAAAAGCGTACGTGCAAGAAAAAGACGATTGCGCGCACACTAGACAAAGACAGAGAAGGCACGAACGAGCGAATGCATCTTTGTCCAGTGTGCACGTAACCACCTTTTTCTGGCCAGTATGTACCAACTCGTCCAGCTAGCAAGTTTCATGAAAATTCTACGCTTCTGTCATGCAATATTACATGTTTAAATGACACATGTACCAGAGACGCGTGGATACGAGGGTGGATGTCTTGAAAGTGTTTAGGGAATTAGGGGCCGGGCTTGAATTCACGTGTGAAGTGCTGAATAATGGACGCATACAGTTTCTGGACCTGTGTTTTGTGGCGAGTCTTGTATGAAATATGGGGTGGCGGTGTCCTGCCTGAGGGCGTCACTGAGGAAGTCGTGTCCACATATTATGGAAGAAAGGTTCGCAAGACAGCTGGAGCGCATGATGGATTCAAGGTTTCCTGAGCGCCACTTGGCATTCCCTGGAGGAAACGATTTTCCAGAAAATGAAGAAGGAGGTTAGAGGGTTACGAAAGCGTACTTAAAAAAACAGGTGTCCTTTTGTTCGCATTCCGTACCTTCACCGGGTGTCTCATGGTTTGTATATGGTAGAGGCCCCATATGGATGTAATGGGGTTTTTTCAAGTGGAATAAAACTTGGCCAGCTATGTTCGGTGGTGGACAGGAAGCTGCAGAGACAATGTCGGGAAAACCACGGTCGAGACATCAAGCATTGAGAAAAATTAACACCATCTTCCCAAAGGGAACCCTGATGGGATGCGAAGCAGCAGCGTTGCGCACGGGTGGCGTCACAGGTTGAACGGCGCTAACGCGGGTGCTTCGCATCCCATCAGGGTTCCCTTTGGGAAGATGGTGTTAATTTTGCGCGTGAACCGACGAGTCGGCGGTGTAGCGAGCGGCGGTCGCGGTAGCGGAGCGAGCGGCGGTAGCGGCAGGTGTTGCGGGCGAACGGACGAGGCGGCAGCTGCGGGCGCTGCGGCGAGCGCGTGGCAGGCGATGGAGAGAGTGACGTCAGCGCGCACTGCGAGGGGAGCGTGACGTCAACGCACAGCTGAGGCGTGACCTACTTGGCACCGCTCCAACACCTGCGGCGAGGGGAGCGCGTTGCGGCGCGTTCGTGCGGACGCACGGAGGGACAGCGTTACACTAGTCAAAGAGCTGCTTCGCATCTAAAAAGTTAGTTGACTGAGCTAAGAGGGTGGTCTATAATATACATCTGTTTTGTGGGAAAAGCTATGTCGGGCAGACAGAGCGCTGCTTAAATAATAGATTATTTCACCGAAAGGCCTGTTTGAGTGCACCACCATGCTCGAACCTTTCGCTACATTGCAGGGATAGCGGCTGCGCGCCTAGGCTGACAGAAGCAACTGTGCTCGCAAGATTAAAAGAAAAGACGGCGCGAGAAATAGAAGAGGCGTTCTTTATCAACAGATGTGATGAAGCATGTGTCGCGAGGCCGTCAATAGTGGTGCACCCTATCGAGGTAGATTTCCTCATTTCCAGTCACTAAAACACGTCTTTTGATTGTTTGTCCTTTCGTGCCTAGTTCCTTGAGTATCATGTGCGTATGTGTTCTTCAATAAATCCGAATTGATAGTCAGCGCTGTGTACATGTGCTTCTTTTCTTTGTCCGTGTTTCATTGCGCTACATTTAATGATGCTCCTGAAGACAATACCTTGAATGAGCATGTCGATTCCTGTTGCGAAGTACCTCACTCTGAGAAAAGTGGCGTTGATCAGGGTCTCACTTGTGCCATGGCGCTTCACACTTTACCGCTTCTTTTCGACTCATTAAGGGGCAGGTGTCCTCACTTATTCTTGGAGTGAAGACATGTTCACTGCAAGGGGCGGAAAGCTATTCCATCTTAATGCATTGGATTTTAGCAAGGACGTCGTTATAGTGTCGATATACATGTTCCCGTATTCCGTTACCGTTATGTCACACGTGCGTGTTCTTCGATATACCTGAGCATGGGAGACATAAATGAAGAAACATGGGTCGGCGCCCCAGACAAGTCAGCATGGTTGCAGTAAAATAAACGTTATGCTGGGGAAACTGGACACAAATATGGCAAAAGAAAAGTAAGACGAACACTTTAATCCTGAGTGCCTCACAGAGTGAAACCATTTACGTAGAGACAATGTCACGTGCGTATATTCGTCAGCTAATTCCAAGGCGGAAGTACTTTCACAGATATGTTCCACATTCTGTCACAGGTATATCACACAGACACGTCAACATCATCATCTGCTTGAACGCTAAATTTTTTACTCCCGTACAAAAACTCCGTGCATAGTATAGGTCCATGCCTGATTGCATTATTTTTCAATTATAAACATTATCATCCAGGAACTCGGCCACCTAAGTTAGGCTACCATTGGTGAAAGTATGGTTCACCCTGAATAGAGAACCACGTTGAAATAATTTACTCTTGTGGGTTTGCTTGTCAAGAGCGTGGGTTTTATTATTGCGGATTCATTTGTGTAGTAAAAATGTGGTTTTAGAAATGATATAGCGTCGTTGTAACATTTCTACGGAGCTGATCAGCGTGGTGGGCACCCTACGTTGGCGGCGTCTTTTATTCCAGGTAGCCATAGGTCATTTTGATATATATTGCCTACTGGTATTACATATCATTGGTTGCTGTACAGTCATCATCTAGACTGCAGATGTGGAGGATTTTACGTTGAAGGGGACTATAGCAGGAACAAAAAAGAAAACTGAATACCTCTCACGACTTCAGTACCACTTTTCTTTTCGGACAACATCCTCTAATATATATATTGCACAGTCTCGTTCATTGTGACTTGTAATATGGTCGCATTGGTGACGTGGGGTCCCAGGCTGCCCGGTGAATCTTAAATGTAAAAAAAAAGGCAAATATAAATCTAACAGCCCGCATTTTCTCAGCCTTATTTTTCCAACTTCGCAACAAACGCGCCGTCGTCGTGCGCCGATGCCTGTGGTGATTATGTTCTATCTTGCACTTAGTACCATGACGCAATAAACAACAACGAATGCTTTGTTTCCTCGGAGAACAAAAGTTATTTATTCACCAGACGCTGTCGTACAGTAGGAGCATTTTTAAAATGAACGTGTACGGGGCACATATGAGTTCACATGCAGATCTGCAGCCCATTCGTTAAACAGGACATTCTCGATAGAGAGTGCCATTGTTCCTGAGGAGTCCCTGTTGTTCCAGTGAGTGGGCAAGTGCGGTCACACCAATCGTGTTTCCGTCTTCGCAGCGCTCGTTTGTGGTTCTCAGGACGTCTTCCTCCTTTGCATTTTGGAGATATTCAAATAGATTCGCAGTTTTAGAAACAGTGCTCTTCAAATGCAATAAATCTAGAATTCACTTGTGGCACCACGAGAACGTTACTGATTGTAGTTGGCCTACTAAGGAAAAAAAGTAACACTTCCACGAGCCGCCATTTGTAAGCCAAGCGGCCCTGTCTGACTGATGGCTTCAAGGGACATATTTATACCGTAAGAAGTGAAGGCGCAAAGACAAATAAATAGATCATATTCGTTGAATTTATAACCCAGCGTTCGGAGAGGCGTATGAGACGAGTTCTGTTGTTACAACAGCAATATTCTTGAAAGGTTGAACTGCCCTATTACAAACAAGGACACAAAGAAAGTAAAAGACAGCACGTGCTGTATTTTACTTATTCTGTGTCTTTGTCTGTATTAGCGCAGTTACACCTTTCAAGAATGAAGGTTAACCAAGTATAGCCCGACATGGTGCTCTTCTGCAATAGGAAGATAACAGACATGGAACGAATATATACAGGGTATCCCAGCTAACTTGGACCAAGATTTAAAAAAAAACGTGCGCTCTAGGAAAGTCCTACCTGTTGTATATTAGTGGTAGTCGTGTGTACAGTCGCGCTCAATACGACTTTCAACACGGGAGCGCGTGGCCTCACGAGTTCAAAGTTTGCGCTTGGCTTCCGCTAGCCCTTATTTCCGTTACTAAACGCGTTTCTCTTACTTGGGTATGATCCCAAATAAGAAACTAATATTTAGTTGTTGAAATAAGAATAAGTTGAAGCCATGCGCAACCTTTGAACCCGTGAAGCCACGTTGCAATTCATATTGAGCGTGCCTGTACATAAAACCTGTATTGTTTTCATCACTAAGCGCTAATTAATAATCAACTTTAATTAGCCAGCTTTTTTTATTCTTGCTCGTATCGGTAAAATATTGTCTTGATGTTGTACCTCGCCTCAAATAACCCCAGAATCAAGCATTCGTGTTTTGCTGAAATCTGCCTGGTTGTCTTTTTCCGAGAAAAAAAAAAACAAAGGCGCGCAAAACACGCGAAATATGAAATAGACGCGTGCTCTTGCGCCGCTACTCGAGCGCTCCCAAGTGTTCTTTAGTTGATACACGGCTGTGTTCGTTCGTTACCGCATTGCACAAAGCCTCACGCTCGAAGATGGACGCGCCAGCAGCGTCTTTTGATGTGCGTTCATCAAATAGCGTGAGGCCTTTTCTTTATTTTAGATGTGAAGCATCTTATGGCGAAGCTTAATCCGGTGGTGGTGGTGGTGTGCGGCGTGACCACCCTTACTGCGCATGCGCAAACCATTTAAAAAAAATAAAAATAAAAAAACCTCCTCTCCCCCTCTCTCTCCTCTAGGCATCCCTCCCAGCGGCAACCACACCCTCACTGCGCATGCGCCTCCCCTCCTCTCTCCCTCTCCTACGCTCCCCCCCCTCTCTCTTCTAGGCATCCCTGCCCGCGGCGTCCACACTCCCACTGCGCATGCGCGTCCCCCCCTCTCTCTCCTCTCCTACGCTCCCCCCCTCTCTCCTCTACGCATCCCTGCCCACGGTGCTCACACTCCCACTGCGCATGCGTGTCACCCCCCTCTCTCTCCTCTCCCTACGCTCCCCCCTCTCTCGCCTCGCGACGCGGACGCCGGCCGCGTCTGCTAGCGAGTTTCTTGGTTGAAGAAACCGACTGCTCGCGCTGCAGAACCGTTCACTGGCCACTCCGTATATATGGCAATGGATTTTGACCTGCAAGGTGGTGCCGGTGGGAGATTTCTCCTGTGCGTTGTTGAACAATAAAAATTCGCAGCGTGCGAGTTAACTAAAAGCGGACTGCGGGTCTGTGTGTCCAGTCGGAGTCTTCTGTCTCTCATTGCCCATTAGCAGCGATTGGCATGTTCCAGTAGGAAACACCGCTCCATCACTGCGTGCTTTGCGCCTCCCCAGTTTTCTTTCCTCCGCAACGCTGCGATGAGCGCCAGCGTCAACGCCGCCGCCAGTGTAAGCGTTAGCGCCCGCTGCTTCACATCTACACATGGTTCCCTTTAGCGGGAGATGGTGTAATTTTTTTTTAATTAGCATTTTTTTTCAAACATTTGTTTGGGTCTTTCCCCCCATTTTTTTTAAAATTTTTAATTGGTTTTAAGTCTGGTATACGACTGTGGAACGGGCTTCCCCATTTTTATTGAGGTATATTTTTAACCACGGGTACGCACTAAAGCCATAAATACGCACTGTACTCGTGGGATGCGCCAGTTCAAGCTCCATTCTGCTAACCCCGACGGAAATCGAATTTATCAGAAGCCACATGTAGCAGTTGAATCAGCATACTCAGAAAAGAACTTTGAGTCCTAGCCACATCTCGTAATCACCTCATGTGTAGCACCAGAAGACAGTTCTGCAAGATTGCCCCCCCTCCCCCCCCCCAACCCACATCGTGAACAGATATCTATCCTTTTCCTGGAGTTCTCTTTCCTTGATGTTTTGTTTTCAATAAATCCAATTAACAGTACGCGCTTGTCGCGTCCACTTTCTGACGTGTGTCCCTTCTAAGTTCTTATGTCCTAGTAAATGTAGCGCAGTATTTTAATCAGCTTTTATGGGTGGTCTCGTGATATGAGCCGAATTGCTTTCTCAGGTACTAACAGCCTGAAATGAGGCCCAAGAAATCGTGGCAATTAACTTGTTCCTTATACTGTTAGCATTCTGCCTGAAGGCTCACGTTCGTTGAAAGAGAGTCTACGAAGAAAAATGCCAGTTGCCACAGAAAGAAATGCTAGTACCTTCCCGCTGTTGTGCATTTGTCCTAGTAAAAAATTACACCATCTCCCACTAAAGGGAACCATGAGGGGATGCGAAGCAGCATTGCGGGTGCACACCAAGTTTCCGTTTACGTTCACTCGGCCGTCGAAGCCTACCGTCGGCGTCGAGCAACAGCTTCCGCTACAGAGAGACAACGCGAGTCTGCGGCGAGGGTAGCGAGGCTTTCGAGACAACTGCAGCGACCGGGAACCGATGGAGCGACCGCACGATTCAAGCGAGACTTGCTCGACCGAGCGCACGCGCTTATATGAAATAGGGGAGGGAGAGGAGGGAGTGGGTTTACAGGCTGCAGCGCGGGGGGGAGGAGAGGAGAGAAGGCAACCGAATGCCTGCGTAAACGCCCGCGTAAAGGAGGACAGTGCGCGGCTGCAGCGCTGGGAAGGAGGAGAGAAGGCGACCGAACAGCTGTGTAAAGGAGGAGAGTGGGGGGAGAGAGTAGGCGCATGCGCAGTAAGGGTGGTCAGGACGCACACCACCACCGGATTGAACTCCGCTCTAAGCTGCTTCGCATCTAATAAAAATTGCTGCCCCAGGTCATGTTCTATACGAACGTGTCATAGTTCGTCTTTCCCCCGATTAGGCTATCTTACAAGTTTTTAAACAAATAAACCCTTCCCTGCAACTTTCGAGTGACAATGTACCAGCTGAGGTGAGGTAAAGACGCTTTGCAAAAAGAGTGTTTTGTCACTCAAGTCCTTGCATCTCGCACACAAATTAACTCACTTGGAGGGCCCGTCGAAGCAATTTGACATGACTCCAGAGTTTTAGAAATGCAGGGCTTGTGAGATCCAAATTTTTTCTTGCTTTCGCTGCGCCACCTGGAATATAATTATGTAATTTATAAATCCAGTTCTTCCAGAAAACAAAATATGTTCCTACGTTGAGCTAAATACAACCTTTGCTGAAAGCACAAGGCATGTTGTAATTGAGTGCGCAGTTGCAAAAGTCAGCGCGAACATGACGCAGACACAAGACGAGAAGGACACAATACATCTCGTCATTTGTCTCCGTATTGTTCACTCTGATTTTTACACGTATGCATTGTTTACAAATCGGCTACCTCTCTACCTTACCGTAAATCAGTGTTCAGTTTTATATCGTTTTTTCTTCATTAAAACCCCCCAATTATGAGTATTATAGTGTTCGTTTTTAGTGTTGCCTCATCAACAAAGGATTTCTACACAGAAAAGCAAATTGGAAGGAACAATGTTTTCGTCCTTGTAGAGTGGCGTCGCTGGGCGATCAACCAATACGCAGCAACGTAGCTGTAGCGGGGAGGTAGAGGAAGAAGGATACCGCTACATCGAGTGACCAAAAACAACTGATTTATTTCGATGCCCATGCGCTCGCCCTGCACCTGCCTCCGCTGACCTCGTCGTCGTCGGTGCCTCGGCAAGCCAGCACGCGACAGGGCCCCCCCCGCCGTATAGACGGAGTCTTGGTCAAACCAATGTACATGCTTTTTCTTTGATGTTGATGGCTTCGTGAAGGTTGAAGGGTGAAGAGAAGAAACAGGAAAGATGGTATCATTCGCGGAGGACTGTACATAAGCGGGCTTGAGCCTGTCGATGGACACTTTCTCTTCTCTGACGCCCACATGAATTGTGAAATGCTTGTCTTGTCGCTCGATCACCAAGTGCGGTCCAGTGTACGGTGGTTCGCAGCGATTTGCGAACTGCGTCTGTTCGAAGAAAAACATGAGTGGCGGTTTGTAAATCTTTGAAGAGGAACGGCTTGTGTGTCGACTTATGCGGCGGCGCCACTGGACGAATCACCTTGAAAACATCTTGCAAGCGTTTCAGATAAGATGGGGTATCCAGCTTGTTTTCTTGAGAAGGCTGTCGGCAGATGAACTCAGCAGGCAACCGTAGTGAAGTGCCGTAGACTAACTGCGCTGCAGCACATTGAAGATCTTCTTTAAATGTACTTCGTATACCAAGAAGTACCAGAGGCAAAGCGTCAATCCAGTGTTCAGTGTCACCATGAGCCATCAGCGCTGCTTTCAACTGCATGTGAAAGCCCTCAACCAGGCCATTTGCTTGAGGATGATACGCTGTTGTACGCTGATGGTACATTCCCAAAAGGCGTGAGAGGTGGTGAAAGAATGCAGATTCCAATTGTCTGCCTCGGTCGGTAACCACTTCTTCTGGAACTCCAAATCGCGATACCAAGATGTTAACGAAAGCGTTGGCGATGGTTTCAGCTGTAATATCGCTGATTGGTGCTGCTTCTGGCCACCTGGTGAACCTGTCGACGATTGTAAGAAGGTAACGATATCCTTTAGAAGGAGGAAGAGGTCCGACGATGTCTGTGTGTACCTTGAGGAAATGGTCGCCGGGAAGTAGGAATTTTTGAAAAGGACTTTTGGCATGTCGTTGTATTTTGCATCGCTGACAAGGCAGACATGCTCGAGGCCCAATTTCTCAAATCAGTGTTCATTCCAGGCCACACGTAACGTTCACTGGCGAGTTTCTGCGTTGCTTTAATACCAGGATGGGAAAAAGAATGAAAATGTTCGAATATTCTTCGCCTTAGTGTGAGCGGTACAAAAGGCCTTGGCGAGCCAGTTGACATGTCACACGCTAAGGTTAGGGTAGTGCCTGGTAGAGAGAAATTTTCGAACCACAAACTCGTCGATGTACGTATGCTCTGAAGTTCTTCATCCTCCAACTGTGCTGATGCCAGCTGTTCGTCTGTCACCTGTGCATGTTTTATTCCTTCGACTAGACTTAGTGCATCGGCCGGAATATTCATCGCGCCCTTGACGTGCTCAACCTGAATTGCTCAACCGATGACATGTCGCACGCTAAGGTTAGGGTAGTGCCTGGTAGGGAGAAATTTTCGAACCACAAACTCGTCGATGTACGTATGCTCTGAAGTTCTTCATCCTCCAACTGTTCTGATGCCAGCTGTTCGTCTGCCACCTGTGCATGTTTTATTCCTTCGACTCGACTTAGTGCATCGGCCGGAATATTCATCGCGCCCTTGACGTGCTCAACCTGAATTGAAAACTCAGCAAGGTAAGCCAACTGTCTGGTCTCTCTAGGCGAGTAGTTCGTTCCTCCAGAGTTCAGCGCAAAAGTCAGTGGTTTATGGTCGATGAACAAGGCGAAACGACGTCCTTCGAGAAAGTAGCGAAAGTGCTTCACGGCGAGGTAACATGCAAGAAGTTCGCGGCCAAAAACACTGTAGCGTGTCTCGGGTCCAGACAGCTTCTTCGAGAAAAATCCGAGGGGTTTCCAATAGCCGTTAATGAACTGCTGAAGAACTCCTCCAACTGCGACACCAGAAGCATCCACCATAAGACTGGTGGGGGCATCGTGCTTCGGATGTGTTAAGAGTGTTACTTCAGCCAGTTTGTCCTTTATGTCAGAAAATGCTTATTCCACGGCGTTTGTCCAGGCTGGTGTTGATGCGGCTGATTTCGCGTGAACCAGCAGGTCTTCGAGTGGCTTAAGCGTTGTGGCACAAGAGGGGATGAAACGCCTGTAGAAATTTACCATACCGAGAAAACGTCGGAGCTGTCGGATTGAGTTTGGACGAGGGTAATTTACAATAGCTTGAACCTTGGCCGGAAGGGGCTCGATTGCATGACTGTTTACAATATGTCCAAGAAACTCCAGGGATGTCACACCGAATTGGCACTTCTCCGAATTAATCACAAGACCATGCTCCTGAAGTCGATTAAAAAGCAAACGGAGGTGTTCGTGATGAATTTCTTTTGACGAGCTGGCTACCAGGATGTCATCAATGGAAGCGAACACAAATGGTAACCCACGGACGACTACGTCAATAAATCGTTGGAATGTCTGCGCAGCATTCTTGAGGCCAAATGGCATTCGCAGAAATTCAAACAATCCAAAGGGAGTTGTGATGGTGGTTTTGGGAATACCTTCTGGAGCCACGGGAATCTGATGATATGCCTTTGCCAGATCAATCTTGGAAAATATTTTCGCTCCGTGAAGACTGGCCGTAAAATCCTGAATGCTCGGTAGGGGGTATCTATCAGGAATTGTGGCTGCGTTCAGAGCACGATAGTCTCCACATGGACGCCAATCACCGCTTTTCTTGGGTACCATATGTAGAGGTGACGACCATACACTGCATGAAGGACGAGCAATACCAATCTCCAGCATATGTTCGAGTTCGTTTTTAGCTATGGTTAATTTCTCTGGTGCCAGGCGACGAGGTGATGCATGACATGGTGGGCCTCGAGTGATGATGTGATGTTCGACGTTATGACATACAGGTTTAGTCCAGTCAGGTGCAATGGTAAGGGATGGAAACTCATCAAGTAGTGCGGCGTAGGGCTCTGGGACAACGTGCCGTATCGTGAAAGCGAATGATTCGATGGAGGAAACCTCGCCAGAAACTTTTGATCCTGTAGTGGATTCTAGTATCTGTTTCTTTGCCATGTCGACTAGGAGGCCGTAGTGCGCAAGAAAATCGGCACCGAGTATTGCATGACTGACAGAAGAAACTAGAAAAATCCACCTGAATGTTCTTCTAAGTCCAATATTAAGCGTGACGGACCTGCGGAAGTATACGTCTATTTTTCTGCCGTTCACAGCTTGTAATTGCATGATTGGCCCACAGTTTTTGTCTATGCTACGAGCGGGTAGTACGCTCACCTCTGCTCCTGTGTCTACCAGAAACCGAAGTCCGCAGATGGAATCTTGAACAAAAAAACAGGCGACTGGGAGACAGGCGGGAGTCACTCGTCGCCGTTAGTGGTTCCCGATGCCGTTTCCCGTCCAGCCACATGGTCGCGTGCAACGACGCGCCGATTCTCCAAAACGTCGGTGATACCAGCACAGCGGCGGGGACTCCGAAGAATGTCTCGCTGGAGACGGATGGCGGAAACGCGCTGGCGAATTAGGTCGAGATCGGCTGAAGCGTTGTTCATGTCTAAAGTGTCTTACTGAAGCGTCGTCAGCCGTTGTGGTGAGGTTGCTCGCTATGAGATCTGTGAGCCGCTGAATGTCGGCGCGAAGGTCAGTAATGTCATCTTGCTTTGACGAGGAAGTATTCGGGGTTGACGACCGACTGGCAGGTAACGTCGCTGCAAGCGCGGTAGATGTGCGGCTCTCGGAACTTGTGTCAGGTACGGGTAGCTGAAAAGGCGCTATTTCGTATATCTTGTCGGCGAGGGCGGCCAAAGAGGACAGATTCAGCTCCGACGCTGTTGTCAAAACCATCTTAACCATGGGTGGCAAACTCTGAATGAACAGTTCCTTTAGTAGCCCGTCGTCAAAAGATGCGACTCGAACGCCGAGGAGGGCTTGCATCTGTCTGAGAAGCTGTGATGGACGGCGATTTCCGAGCTCGGTTGGTGACAGGAGCATTTGCAACCGCCTTCGCTCTGAAATTGCCGTGCGCTCAAGGATTGCCGTCTTCAACGTGTCATAGGGCGTCTGACTTAGTGGCGCCGATAGGATGTCGCACAACTCGAGCGCAAGATCGTGGGGCAAAGCACCAAGTAAGTGGCTGTACTTTGCTTGCTGTGAGGTAACATTAGATACCTGAAATCGGGCCTCTACTTGCGTAAACCAAATGTCTGGATGCTCAGGCCAGAACTGAGGCAGCCGCACTGCGTAGTGGCACATCGACGGTAGCGTGGACAGTCGGTGTTCGGTAGCAACCCGGTGGAACCTTCAGGAACGTTGTGTTCCATGGTCCGGTGTCACCACTGTAGCGGGGAGGTAGAGGAAGAAGGATGCCGCTACATCGAGTGACCAAAAACAACTGATTTATTCCGATGCCCACGCGCTCGCCCTGCATCTGCCTCCGCTGACCTCGTCGTCGTCGGTGCCTCGGCAAGCCAGCACGCGACATAGCTATTACTTTCCGAACAGATTCCGTGCAAACCAACAAAAATGTTGAGTTAATTCTCTTCGTCTGCGTCTTAACTCATGTTAGCTGCACCTGTACGTTTCAATAAGTTAAATAAACACAATGTAAGGTGTTGAATAAAAGCTCGAGGCATTTCGTCATGTGTATCGTTCTTTTACAGCATGTAAGAGAACAAAACACAAAGAATGTGCATTCTTGACCATGAACATAATTATGTCTACTTTAGGACAAATGGTCGTTCCAAGAACCCATATATGTGCATTCCTTTTGGGTCAGCGGATTACACGTTATGCCTGCATATAGTATTACACCCCATGTTTCGGTGCCTTTTCTGACAGTTTTCTTTCTGTTGTCGCCAATTTGGCTAATCATTCGATGACCACTTATCAAGCTTACTCTATAAATTTCCTGTGCAGCTGCACTTTGTCATTCTTAATGTCAGCCAAAATATGCGCCTTCTATCTTTAACAGTAGCATACAATATTGCGAAATTGTATTTTCACCTTTCGGAAACGTGTCTTCTTTTTGTAGTGAAGTGCACTGCGTTATACTGAAGTTTGATTTCCTAAGGTACTACTGAACTGGATATTGTTAAAATGTATTTGCTGTTGTGCGTGCTTCGAGCTTTTCCCTTGCGCCAAGCTTCTTCTCATCACCAAGCTGTCTGTGAGCAGTTGGACTGGACAAGGAAATTCTCGCAACTGATCCACAGAAGTACGCATTGCTGGGCGAGTTGGTAACTCGCCCAGCAATCCACAGGATGACTGCCCTGGTAAATTTGAGTTCTTTTGTCAAACGCTTGAGCATTAACTTCTTAGTCTGTTATATATTCTTCTTAGTTACCCGTACACTATTTTGGCAAAATATTTGAAGTAATCTGTTGGAAGCAATCCGCGATATTACGCAGTCGAAAGATGTCATGTGCGAACAATACGTCACAGTTGTATTCTGCATTTATTTTCACTACTCTTCATTGGAAGTCTCATAACAGGAACATTCGTTCTAAGAATGTAGAGAATAGCAACGTAAAGGTTCACAATCGCTGCCTTAGTCTTTCCTTAAAACGCTTTTAAATGCGAATGCATTTCATAGTCGGGCTATGTCAGGCATCCGGCGTTGTCCGGCGTTGTCCGGCGTTGGCCGGCGTTGGCCGGCGTTGTCCGCGGGGAGGAGGATAGGTTGAGGAGGTGTGCGCGCGCCGGCAGGTGTTATCTCTCCGCTCTCTCTCTCCCATAGCAAATGCTGCGGGCGCGCGCGCTTATCCTCGCCCCTAGCAAAGTGGAGAGGAGGAGCGCGCTCTGGCGCGTGAGGGCGCTCGCATCGCGGGAGCTCAGCGGAGCTACCGCGATAAAAAAAAAACGAGAAAAAAAAAACAGCCGCTGCGCCGGGCTCCCGACCGGGCTGCAGAAATTAGGCGCCTTTTCCTTCTTCGAACCACAACCACCATATATAAATGGAGTGAAGCGCGCGCGAAATGCATTCGCATTTCCTCACGATTCCCTTCGGGGAGGTGGGGGGCATTTTTTTAGAGGGGAAAGCCTTGCGCGCCTTATCAGACGAGAAGGGAGCGTGTGGTGCATGAACTCGCGTGACCTCACGCAAAATTTGAAATAAAAAGTAGCATCGGAGCCGGAATCGAATCCGGGCGCTCTTCGTCACAGTCAAGCATTGTACTACACAGCCACCCGGGGCCTGAAACTTCTCCGGAAGCAAACCCTGTACAAGTGCCACGTCAGTTGAGCAGTCACGTTAAGTCTAATAATGCATAAAAGAAAGGTAGAACCTCACCAGCCGTCACACCATGTGAAGTGCGTAAGCATTGGGTGGTTTAAGGCTGTCTAGCCATTGGACTTATTACTCATCAACAGCAGCCACAGCAACAATACAGTGTGAAGGCTTGTAGGGTTGCACTTGGCTTTACACACGCGTAATGGCTACTTCGCTAGTTCGCAGAACGACGATAAATTACAGCGCACCGTAGGACATTCGACATGACGACTTCTTAGGCGAATGCATAAGAGAACTCATGAGATTTCCCCGGTCTACACGTGAAAATTATTGGCGAAGCTTGCACTGAGCTGCGCAAGGCTTGACACAGCGAAACTGGACAATTCTGAAGATTATAATCGGGTTGCTTCTAGGTTATTTCTAGACCGTTAGTTAGGCGATGCAGGTTGTTTCGACGTCGATTCGCAGGGCAAGAGGTTCGAGTTAAACGACAGAGAGTAACAGACACGACACGGATGTCAAAACACCAAAGAAAGAAAGTCGCCTCTGGTGGATCTGCGGGCTCACCGTCGTTGGCATAGCCCATCGATCGCTTTGGCATCTTCTGGCTGCCACCGCTGCCTTTCCCGTTCACCAGTATTCTGTCGTTGCATATATTCGGCTTCTTCGTTTCGCCGCCGTCGCTTCGCAGCCATTTGTGGGGCTAACTGTTGCCTTCTTCATTTTTAGTGGACCAGTGCTGAGTATTGGGACTTACATTTCTGTGGAACATGCACGTATATGATTTCTTGAGCTAACTGTTGCCGCCATCTTTTGGACTAGTGGTTAGCAGTGAGATTCCCCCCAATTTCTGTGGCACACACCCATTTATCATGGTGATAGTTTTCTGAGAGCCCGCATGCAGAGATAAGGCTAGATTAAACAGCTTCGCTTTTAAAAACTTACGAAGACTATTCGTTAAGACGTTCGAGTATGCTTCCTCAGCTCCTTAACTACGTTCTGCTGGCATGACTGTTTTTAGTTGGCACTCATTCTTAACATATGACGTGTACATAGCGATGCTGGTCATATTGCGCAGACTTCTGAATGTTCTTGATGAAATCGACATGATCAATTGTGTACAGCTCCTACTTAAAACCTTGCCAATGGTTGGGGCTGAATGAAATGCTCAAATTTTCATTCAGTGAAATTTTCGTTCATTTTCGATGAAATGCTGGAACATAGTATACAGCAACAAAAGCAAACGAATGCACGCATTCATCTAAGAGGTTGATTGGTTCGTTTATATAATTGGCATGAAATCCTAATGAAAAGTGAATAATTCAGTTCCTAATTAATATAGACAGAAAGTGCAGGATACACTTCACTGTGGTCTGTACTGAAGTGTTGGTAAGACGAAGTAAATGTAGAAATAATATAGATGCTCACAATTCAAGACATCATATGCCATTGGTCGATAGTCCGCGTGACAATTTCTAGAAAATATGCTTTATAGATAGTATTTTAATTTGGCTCGATTCTTTGTCCCTCCCTACGTGTCCTGGGACTACTAACACGAAAGTGTTTTATGCCGGGGCCCGCCAATACTTCAGTGACGTATTTCTGTCGCGGAAATGACGTCGAAAAAATACACACGATCAGGAGACAAAGAAAAAAAGGTTCCGTCAACGGGAGTCGAACCCACGACCTCTCGCTCTGCGACAACAGATGTCGGGCAGGCTATCCACTGCGCCACCGCACACACATTGTAGAGCTTAAGAACACGCTTTTTATGTCTGATACTGCACTCTCGCAGTGCTCTTAGTAAAGTGAAGTAACGCATCGTGATTCTGACACCCACAATTAGTTCCTTCAGCGCGTCGTTTCTACGCGTTCGTTCCATTCGGCACGTTTCCAATAGTAGAAGTGTAATTTTGTCAACGCTTTCACACACCGCCAGGTGGCAACCTCACCACAAGCGTCGGCGTTGCTCATAACATCCATCCATAACAAAAAATAGCACTGTGACGCGCGCCCTTCGCCTGCCTGTAACTCCGCGTTCCCCACTTACGCCCGTGCCACGAGAAATCGTGGCCGGCCAACAGGGTAAACACAACACGCGTTGCGTTGGCTTCCAGTCGGACAGTGGTGTTATCAATAACTCCAACATGACGCAAGTAGGCGACCTTAGCCCATGTTTGGCGTGCAATCAGTCACGCTCCTCTGGGTGACAAACCGCTTTCGCTGGTTCCGCTCGCACCATTAACTACTACAGCTACCACAGGAATCTATGACCACAAGGCTATGTTTAATCATTAATCATGGACGTTAGTCGTTGGGATGAAGATGTATCACTAAGCATTGTGGGGGTGCTATCACCCTATGTAAGGTCGTTTGCGCCTCGTGGCACACGCGCGTCTGGAGCACTCGCCGCAGTTCGGATTAACAGCCGCGAAGCGGAAGGTGGCGTTGTGCTGGAGTGGGTTATCATCGTCATCATTTAGGTTAGAGCGGTAGCGCCAGCAGCGTCACCCGGCGGCGAAGCTAGGTCGGCGCACGGGAAAAGGTAGCAAGTCTTTTTGGCGTTTGGCGGCTGGCGTTCACGGACGTCTCCTGCGTTGGGTCCGTGGGGTCGGCACCGCGGGTCGACTCCCGTGGATGCCTCCTGGTGAGCCGACCGTCGTCTATGCGGCATTCGTAGTACCTCTGTTATGCTTTTTCCTTGAGTGCTGTATTGGGATACTGTTGAAGGTTGTTTTAGCGTGTTGATCACTAACAATGTACTTGCTTCGGCTAGCGAGCTCGTTCATGTGAAAGTAGTAGAATAAGTGTACACGATGTTGGTTTGGTTCGACCGTGTCTTCAGAGAGTGTGGCAGTCTTCACAGACCCCACAGCGTAAACGGGGATGCATCCACGTTAAACGGTGCTTTATCTGTCAAACATCAACGGACATTGTACAAGCTCTCTTAAATTAATGTGCAGTTAACATTAAACTACTTCTGTAAGGACACGTTTTAATTTCGTGTTATGCCGATTCCTATGACGGAGGGATCAACCATGTTTTCTAGGCTTAGCCAAGGCGAAAAATAAAAATTCTATATCAAACTCATAAATCATCGGTCACCTTATTAAAGAAGTTGTCCACCTGCATGAACGAAGAGCCGCAAAACTCCGCTTACCTATCTCTGGAGAAGTCTATAGGCATGCTATTTGCAACTAAAAATTTTTTTTGTTGACTTCACGTAATCAAGTTATCACTTTTATGATTCCAGGTGAAGTATTATTTCGTTTCACATTGCTCGCATCATTCTAAACGCTCGTATTTTCTTCCCGTTAGCTCGGTGAGTATTCGCGTATCTGTTTACCAATATGCAACATTGTTTATGTGACGTGATAAGCACATCTGATAGTATCATGTCACCGATAACTGACTGGTATTAATAACCTTGCAGTAGGAAAATTTCAAATAATTTAAAACTATTTACGTCCTTTCTTGCCCGACACTGGACGATTAACAGGGATGAAACACTCAGTTGTATATTGTCACGCGTGTTATTTTGAAGTGCTCTGTTTAACCCCGCAAAGACTGTGAGCAACGCTTGGCGCAGATCGCGCCTCAGTGTTCGAGAAGCTTCACGGTTGTAGTAGATCGTTTTCTTAACATTGCGCACAGCACGCGAACACTCAAGATTATTCCAGAGCTTGTGCGATGACCAGTGATAAGGCTAGAATGTTCGACGCATGATGTATAAAAGCCGGCGCTCTCCAACGATGATCAGTTTGATCGACGGCCTACGCCCTGTTCGCCGCTATCAGTGCCAGCGTGTATTGCTGTAATCTTACTTTTCGTTTACCGGCCACAAGTTCGGCCTAATAAACAGTTTCATCTTGGACACGTCGCCTGCTGCCTTCGTTGACGTCACAACCACGTGACATCTGGTGGAGATGCTGCTTCGTCCATGCTCCGGACGCCCCCCGCGAGGCGCCGACCCTAGCCCAAGCCACGAAGAAAACGACGCAAAGGACAAACCTGATCCTCGGACTAGCCGCAGGCAGAAGGGACTCCAGCTAGAGTACGGGCCACTTCCCGAAACCACCAGGCAGCCCAAGACCACGACATCGACCGCGACCGGAACGATGACCGCCCCAGCGGCCCCTACACTGATCCGGCCACATCAACCCAGGGAGCTACCCACCTTCCGGGCCTCATCACTCGAAGACCCGGAGAGCCTGGCTCGAAAAGTTCGACCGCGTCGCCCTTTTCAATAACTGGACCGAAGATGACAAGTTGCGGTACGTTTATTTCGCCCTGCAAGATTCCGCTCGGACATGGTTCGAGAACTGAGAAGCGAGACTCACCACCTGGGACCTCCTTCGCGCCGCAATCCTGGACACCTTCACAAGCGTCGTCCGCAAGGAGAGGGCCGAAGCTCTGCTGGAAACACGTATGCAGCTGCCAAATGAAACCGTGGCGCTCTTCACGGAAGAGATGACGAGACTGTTCCGGCACGCCGACCCCGCCATGGCTGAGGAGAAGAAGCTCCGGTTCCTGTTGCGAGGTGTCAAGCAAGAACTGTTTGCCGGACTCATCCGCAACCCGCCCAAGACTGTCGACGAACTTCCTTACCGAGGCCACGACAATCGAAAAGGCACTTGAGATGCGCACAATGCAGTACAACCGCCGCTCTTCAACAACGAACTACGCCGAAGCTCATTCCCTCAGCACCAACGGACCTGAGCGAGGCCATCCGAAGCGATCGTGCGGGAGGAGCTACGCAAGCTGTTACCCTTCGCCGCAGCCTCAAGTGGATTCGATCGCCGGCATTGTCCGCGAGGAAGTTCGGCAATCACTCGGAATTCCCGACGCACCACAGCCTCAGCCGGAAGCTATGAGCTACGCCGCTGCAGTCCACCGCAACGCTTCTTCACGCTCGCGTCCGGGCGCTGCACCACCGCAGTTCCGTCGCCAGACACCGCCGCCACCGACGCCATATGGCCCACCTGCCGGCCAGCGCTCCACTCCAAGGAAGACCGATGTTTGGCGCACCCCCGACAACCGCCCCCTATGTTACCACTGCGGAGAAGCCGGCCACACGTACCGACGCTGCCAATACCGCGAGATGGGACTGCGTTGCTTCGCCGTAAACGCGCCGCGTCCACAGCCAGGCGAACGGCCACGTGACATCGCCGACTATCTCACAGGAGCGCAGGGGACACCCCGACGACCTTCCCGTTCGCCGTCGCCAGGCCGCTACACCTCACCGCATCGCAGGCAGTACACCAGTCCGGCTCGGGGCCGATCTCCGAGCCCTTACCCGGAAAACTAAGGGCAGCAACCGATGGAGGTGCGGTTGCTGTACGTCGAACTACCGAAGATCCTCCGCCGACGACGACGCCGCGACGAAACCTGCTGAACACGACGCGAAGCAGACAGAGCCCTGACGTCGAAACTTCGCGGCCTGAAGAAGACCTGACGATGCAACATCGAAGCAGCGATACAAACCGTCGTAGCCGCGACCCGACGCCGCGACCCAACCGCAACGCCATGCGACGAACTAGCGACCTCGACGTTCTCATCGACGGCCACAACGTCACAGCTCTCGTAGACACTGGAGCCGACTATTCCGTCATCAGTGGGACGTTCGCCGCGAAGTTGAAGAAAGTGAAGACTTCTTGGGAAGGCCCTGAGATCCGGACAGCTGGAGGCCCCCTAGTAACACCGGTAGGAATCTGCACAGCGAGAGTCTGTATTAACAACCGGATTTATCCCGCGAGCTTCGTAGTCCTACAGTGCTGCTCGAGAGATGTCATCCGTTGGTATGGACTTCTTAGGCCTTCCTGAGGCAGTCATCAATCTGCGATCCAAGTCGATAACGCTATCCGCAGAAAAAGCACTACTGCCGCACACGCCGCCTGGAAAGCACGCATTGAATGTGCTAGACGACCAAGTCACCATTTCCCCACGCTGCAGCGTCAGCATTTCCGTCGGCACTCAGAAATCAACAGACCAGCACGGCGTTGTTGAAGGCGACCAGCAACTGTTGATTAACCGAGAAATTGGCGTCGCCAGAGGTATAGCTGAGCTGCGAAGAGGGAAAGCAAAAGTGATGCTTACGAACTTCAGCAACGAGTATAAGCACGCTAGCAAAGGCACGACGGTTGCCCACATCAAATAAATTGTGGAAGCCAGCAACGTTTTCGCCCTCGCCGAGTCTACCGAACATGCTACGACGAATCAAGGTCCGCAACAAGATTTGGACGTCAATCCGAGCATTGCGACGCATAAGCAAGAACAGATCAAAGCACTGCTCCTGCAAGACAAATACTGCTTCTCATCGTCGTCAAGAATTCGGCAGACACCAGTCGCAAAACATCGCATCATAACCGAAGAAAGCGCCAGGCCACTTCGTCAAAGCCCGTACAGAGTTTCGACACGAGAACGCGAAGCCATAAAAAAGACAAGTCGACGAAATGCTACGCGACGACATCATCCAGCCTTCAAAGAGTCCGTGGGCGTCACCTGCGGTGTTGGTGAAGAAGAAAGATGGGACCCTGCGTTTCTGCGTCGATTATCGTCGCCTGAACAAGATCACGAAGAAGGACATGTACCCTCTCCCACGAATAGACGACACCCTAGATCGACTTCACAACGCGAAGTACTTTTCTTCGATGGACCTCAAGACGGGCTACTGGCAAATCGAAGTCGACGAGAGAGACCGAGAAAAGACTGCCTTCATTACACCAGACGGTTTGTTCGAGTTCAAGGTCATGCCCTTCGGTCTTTGCTCGGCGCCTGCGACTTTCCAACGGGTTATGGATACAGTACTGTACAGTACTGGCAGGATTGAAGTGGCAGACTTGCCTCGTTTACTTGGAGGACGTCGTTGTGTTTTCATCGAACTTCGACGAACACCTTGAGCGCCTTGTATCCGTACTTCAAGCAATCAGGTGCTCCGGACTCACCCTGAAGCCTGAAAAGTGCCGCTTCGCGTACGACGAGCTCCTGTTTCTATGTCACGTGATCAGCAAGACTGGAGTGCGCCCAGACCCGCAGAAAACACCTGCCATCGCCGCCTTCCCACCACCCACCGACAAGAAGGCCGTGCGCCAATTTCTCGGTTTGTGCGCCTATTACAGACGCTTCGTCAAGGACTTTTCGAGGATCGCCGAGGCACTAACGCAGCTCACGAACACTGAAGTCGAGTTCCGGTGGGAAACGGCGCAAGTTCAAGCATTTCAGGAACTGAAAGGACGCCTGCAGGCGCATCCGATACTTGCGCATTTCGACGAATACGCCGATACGGAAATCCACACCGACGCAAGCAGCGTAGGACTCGGCGCCGTTCTTGTGCAGAAGACTAACGGAGAAGAAAGGGTTATCAGTTATGCTAGCCGGTCGTTATCCAAAGCAGAAGGCAACTATTCCACAACAGAAAAAGAGTGCCTTGCCATCAGCTGGGCGATGTCAAAGTTTCGCCCCTACCTCTACGGCAGGCCCTTCAAAGTTGTGAGCGACCACTACGCCTTGCGCTGGCTAGCTAACTTGAAAGACCCTTCAGGTCGTCTTGCACGATTGAGTCTGAGACTTCAAGAATTCGACATTACTGTCGTTTACAAGTCCGGACGAAAGCACTCCGACGCCGACTGCCTGTCCCGTGCCCTCGTTGACCCACCGCCGCAGGACGACGAGGATGGTGACTACTTCTTGGGAACTTTAAGCGCTGATGACTTCGCCGAGCGACAGCGCGCCGATCCGGAACTCAAGGGCCCTTATGGAATACCTCGAGGGCAAGGCCACCGTGGCTCCAAAGGTATTCAGACGAGGACTGGAGTCGTTTTTCTTGCGCAACGGCGTCCTCCTAAAGAAAAACTTCTCGCCGCTTCGGGCCGGCTCCCTCCTCGTAGTACCTTCGGCGTTACGTCCAGAAGTTCTGCATGCTCTGCATGACGACCCGATGGCTGGACACCTTGGATTTTCCCGTACGCTGGCAAGGATACAAGAAAAGTACTACTGGCCTCGCCTCGCTGCCGACGTCACCCACTACGTGAGGACTTGCCGAGATTGTCAGCGACGGAAGACACCACCGACTAGACCAGCCGGACTTCTGCAGCCCATTGAGCCACCTCGCCGGCCGTTCTAGCAAATCGGCATGGACTTACCGGGGCCGTTCCCGACGTCGAATTCCGGAAACAAATGGATCGTCGTAGCTACTGACTACCTCACCCGCTACGCCGAGACAAGAGCCCTGCCCAAGGGCAGTGCCGCCGAGATAGCAAAGTTCTTCGTCGAGAACATCGTACTGCGTCATGGCGCCCCAGAGGTCCTCATTACCGACAGAGGTACAGCCTTTACCGCGGACCTAACTCAGGCGATCCTGAGGTACAGCCAAAGAAGTCACCGCAGGACCACCGCCTTCCACCCACAGACCAATGGCCTGACCGAGCGCCTGAATAACACCATCGCCGATATGCTGGCCATGTACGTCGACGTCGAGCACAAGACCTGGGATGCCATCCTTCCGTATGTAACCTTTGCATACAACACGGCGGTACAAGAAACGACGCAGATGACGCCGTATGGGTTGGTCTACGGAAGGACCCCGGCAACGACGCTCGACGCTCTCCGACGAGGACAACATCGACGTCACCGTGTACCTTCAGCGCGCCGAAGAAGCCAGACAACTCGCCCGTCTGCGCATCCAGAGCCCAGCAAAAGACCGACAGCCGTCGCTACAACCTTCGACGACGCCACATGGAATACCAACCCGGTGACCGTGTATGGGTGTGGACGCCAATGCGCCGACGGGGACTTAGCGCGAAGCTTCTTCGTCGATACTTCGGACCGTACAGGGTACTTCGACGTCTCGGCGCACTCGACTACGAGGTTGTCCCTGACGGCATTACGAACTCTCAACGGCGCCGTGCGCGACCCGAAGTCGTCCATGTAGTGCGCCTAAAGCCGTATTACGCGCGTTAGCGAACCTGAGGACTGTAATTTTTGTTTTATTATTGTACTTTAGTGCTTGTGCTTATTGTTTATTGTGCTTTCTTGCTTTATTATTGTTATTTATTGTTGCATGCATTTTCTCCCCGGTGTCTGTTTTAAGCATCGGGACGATGCTTTCTCAGAGGGGGGACATTGCCACGCGTGTTATATTGAAGTGCTCTGTTTAACCCCGCAAAGACTGTGAGCAACGCTTGGCGCAGATCGCGCTTCAGTGTTCGAGAAGCTTCACGGTTGTAGTAGATCGTTTTCTTAACATTGCGCACAGCACGCGAACTCTCAAGATTATTCCAGAGCTTGTGCGACGACCAGTGATAAGGCTAGAATGTTCGACGCATGATGTATAAAAGCCGGCGCGCTCCAACGGTGATCAGTTTGATCGACGGCCGACGCTCTGTTCGCCGCTATCAGTGCCAGCGTGTATTGCTGTAATCTTACTTTTCGTTTACCGGCCACAAGTTCGGCCTAATGAACAGTTTCATCTTGGACACGTCGCCTGCTGCCTTCGTCGACGTCACAACCACGTGACAATATTATGCGTGACCTATTGTGCACTTCCGCGTATCGACGCCTTTAAAATGCTGGTGGATATGGTGCTCCAGCATAGAGGACGCACATCGACCAAGGCAACGAAAAATCTAGTGCTCTGAAGCATTCGGAGTTTCGCGAGATGTGTATATCCCGAAATATATTACCACTTTCCGCGACCCTGTCCTAAAGCGGTCGCGCTGGTTTGGCGCCGATGACTTTTCGAAACAATGTTTCGAATGCAGGTGAAACTTTGCATTTACCAATCTTGAGTCCAGCAAAACGCTCACACTACAACTATTGGGGCTAGAGCAGTCATTGATTGTCGCAGATCGTTTGCGTCCATGAAACGCGCCACCTCCATGCATTGTCGTCTACACCGCGGTGTTAGCCCTTGTGCTTCCGTAAGCTCCACCATATAGTCGAGCGTTCGCGTCACATGTGTATTCAGAGTTCAACATTTGCAAAAACTCTTAAGTTTTTAAACATGTTCATGCATGGCCTACATCATGCAATAACAGGTCTTACGCTTTTGAAGGAGCGCATTTCATTCGCACTGACTAATATAAACGATGTACCCCTGCGGTTGTCTTCGAGCTGGCACCATGAAATTGATGGCTAGAAATGTTATTTATTCTCATAAAACTGTACCGGAAGTCACTATTGAAAGGAAACTGAGACAGTGTGGGGGATTAGTGAGGGGAAAGTGTGCGTAGAGCATTGGAAAAAATGATACTGGAAACAATATTTAAAATCATTATCATTGGATCCGCACTCACGGTGTTTGCGATCACGTACGATCACAAACGAAGTACGCCTGTGAATATGTCTGAGCTTGCGGCAATATCTTGTACATGAAATTGATGGATAGATAAGTTTATTTATTCAGCAAGATGAGTAACGCAGGTCACTGTTGAGGGTAAGCGTAGACAGTTAGGGACTGTGTACGTGTAGCACTCACAAAACAGATACTGGGAACACTGTTTCGTTTGATGTGATACTCACTCTAGCTATTTGCGATCACGTGACACTGACGGCACGCCAGAAACGATTGTTCTGACATACATATTTCCGGACATTGTCAAGAAAATAATACAATCCAGCTTGGGCAAATAAGTGATTACAAACCAGGCAGCAATGAACCCCATATTCATACCTGTTGCGAGACTCAGAAGCGTACCGAGGAGGACTGTAAGAACAACTCCGATGAACGAGATCCAAAAGAAAGATATCCGGTACAGCGGAAACACGTTGACACTAGAAGAAAACGAAGGACGAGTGAAAATGCTTTATTTCTGGCGATGCCTACAACACACGTATACTTGGCAGATAGGACTATCGACTACAAATTAGCACCACTATGTAGAGTTCTCTCTGATAAGTTTCAAACAATGGTGATTTTCGCATAACCCTGTGACATATTTCGTTACAGCCTTCGATTCCACCACTAAAAGAAATGGTAACTTCTGCTCCTTATTAACGTCATCTTAGTCTCTCTGGAGGCAGCGTTTTGGAACCGCTGACTCGTACAGTGCGTTCCTTGAGGAGATGGAGGATATTAATTCGGTGACAAGCTCGCAGCAGCCTCGTGGCCGGATGTTGTAGGTTGGGTTAATATGAAGATTTTCGATAGGCGGACTTTTCTTTGTCAATTTTTCACTTTTTCGTTTCACTGCACGGTTTTTCAAGAAAGCCGAAATCAGTAAGGCTATGAGAACAGCCAAAAGTTACTCTTTTAGGGAGATTGCACTCCAGAATTTTCCGTGATTATGAAGGTTGGTACTGGTCATTCCCGGTTCGCGAAACGAAGCTAACCATTGTCTGCGTCCGCTATGAAGTCGGCATACCACGCCCATTTATTCATGGCAACAAAGGTTTCATGCGCAGCAAGTGACTTTACGTCACCAGTCGCATGCATGTTTTAAACATTACCTACTGCAAGAGCCGCTGACAAAGATAACATCGTCTGATCGTTTTCTTCCATAAATTGGGCAAGTATCAATACCAAGTGTATTCAGCGATTGAGACAATCAACAGTACTATTGCCTAAATCCGAAACTAACGCATACCATTGCCGACTTATAGGCGCTAGGTGTCGCTGCGCCAAATCAATAGAAGTTTATTGCAACTCTTACGTATGTCATCATCTCAAGTTCTACAAAACAGTCCAATCATCGCGTCTGACTGGGTGTATTCTGATCACTGCCAGCACTGATGAGAGATAATTCAATTTTGGCGTTTGAGAAGCAGTGGATAATTGTGAACTAATGTTACTCGCACAAGAAAGTGAAATCGCAAGCCTGCTACAAATAAATTCCTTTAAAAAATTAAGAGAGTAGGGGCCATGTTCTACTTTTGTAAAAATCATGTCTCTGGCTCCAACGATCAATTCAAGCACGCATCCTTGGCTGAAAATATATCGCATAATTAGAAACGCTCTGAAATAAAGTGTCGAATATACCTTTCACATTATTGGAGATACAAAAGGTGGAGTTTTTTTTCTTTCCAAGCATATATTATCGGATAAAATGCACATTGTGTTACCCATCTTTTTCATGACCCAGGTATTTCCATTTACAGCATTTAAATGCAAAGAAACATTCAGTTGTCAAATTGCATGCCCTAATAAAGCATAATCTCAAACCTTTCTGAAATCTCAAAAATTATGACGAAGGCCTGGATAGGAATGTCTTCATCGAGAATGGGGCTTCTGGCATGTTGCAGCATTACATTGAGGGGTCATTTTTCTAGCCCATAGTTACACGTAGGCTGGGCGATTTTTCGAAAAGTGAAAATTATGCCGTAATAATCTAACTATTTA
The DNA here is from genome assembly GCA_030522465.1 of Rhipicephalus appendiculatus. Taxonomy (NCBI): domain Eukaryota; kingdom Metazoa; phylum Arthropoda; class Arachnida; order Ixodida; family Ixodidae; genus Rhipicephalus; species Rhipicephalus appendiculatus. Next base: position 99,892 of record JALIZH010015793.1, read on the forward strand.
TGAAATTTAAACGCTTTGCCCACTTGAAAATGTTATGCCCTGCTAAATTGATTTTTGATTGCCGCTAAAACGCAGCCCCAATGAAAGGGACACGTTCCTTTCCTATGTGGCTAGTGGCTGAGTTGAACTGAGTCACCTTTTCGTAAACGTGGTAAGCGTAGCACGTTTGGCAGAGTGGCCTGATGTAACAGCTATCAACCACCGTTTAGAAGTGAGTGAGAATGAAGTACCCACTAATGTATTATCGCGTGGCACTGACAGTGAAGAAGGTGGCAGTGCAGATGAAATTGTAATGGGCGAACGTGTACCAAGACAACTAATTAGGTCAAAGTACAAGCGTTACGCTTTGTACACTGATAGCGGCGATTACAATCGTGGGCCGTCGCTGAACTCATCGTTCGCGGAACGCGTTGCGTTTTATACATCACTCATCAAATCTTCCAGCGGTGTTTCCGTAAGCTCCTGGCGAAACTTAATAAACACGCGCAGGACTCGAATGCTCAGCAGAACGATCTGAAACAACCGCGAAGCTTCCCAAACATAAGGGCGCGGTCTGTGCCGAGCGCTTCAAACAATTTTTGTGGTGACACCGGAATCCAACAAAGTAAATAAACGCACAAAGCAATGTGCGGTGTAAATTTTTTTTTATTTTGCGTTGGCCATGAGTCTATATTATTATTACATTAAATTTTATTGGCGCAAGGGCATCTGAGGCCAAAGAGCGCCAGTACTAGTATTATGTCTCTTCAGGTTATTAGTCTAAAGTAATTTAAAATAAATGCTGTGCAGGGCATATCTACAAAATTTATTAAAGTACGTTGCGTCTAAAATGAGTGTTAATCTGTTAAAAGGCCTTCAATTCTTTGGCTGCAGTCTCATGGTAGATGATTCGGCAAGGTCCGAGACCCTCACTGCCCAGTCCTTGCTTGAGCAAGAACTGCGAAGGCTCAGACATACATTTTGAGCAACAGGTGGTACCTCACACGTGAGGCCCTGCCTGGTGACTAGGATGGAATGATACCATTGCTAAAAAATTAACTTTGGCAAGATAACTAAAAAAGTCTCTTAAGGTTAAACATTGAATCGATTGATAAAGATAGCGCTGGATGAGGTGGAATACGATAACGGTAGAGCTCCCTAAAATGAGTCAGCCGCTCTTGGTGAAGTCCGGGGCATTCAATAAGGACATGTAAAACGGTTAGATTTTCTCCACAGTGTATACATGTCGGTGGATCAGTCCCAGTGAGAAGGTGTTTATGTGTGGCATAAGTGTGGCCTATCCTGAGCCGTGCTATGGTGACTTCTTTGAATCTGTTGAGTTTTTGTGGGATAACCTTTCTTAGTTGCGGTTTTACTAGGTGGAGCTTGTTGTCGACTTGTTTGTCCCATTCAGCTTGCCAGTGGCTCCGTAGCCCTCTACGTACAACAGGTTTTAGATCCACACCCGGAACAGAGCTTATATCTATAATGTTCCGACTCGCTGCTTCTAGGGCATTCTTGTCAACTATTTCATTGCCCGCGATCCCAGAATGACCTGGTACCCAGCATAGGACAATAGAAAGCTTTAGGTTGTAGGCCGCATGAATCTCATTAAGAAGCTTGTTGAAAACAGGGTTCTTGCTGTACTTGCCACAAGACAGGGCAGTAACAACGCTCAGAGAGTCTGTGTACACTACAGACCTTTGTATTTTGTGTTGTACAATGTGCTGAATGATAAGCAGGATACCATACGCTTCAGCCGTGAAAATGCTGGTATGCATGTGCAAGGTTTTGGTATCAGAGAAGTTTTGGCCGTAGGCTGCACAGGATACGGATGTTTGATTTTTTGAGCCATCAGAGAAGAAGGCGGCTGAACGATATTTGTGCTCAAGGGCCAAGAAATGTTGTTCAATGAGCGCATTGGGGCAGGTTTTCCTTTTGAGCTCTTTAAAGGACCAGTCACAAGCTACCGGACACTGCTGCCAGGGAGGAACGATTTCAGCGTGGTCGCTTTCCTGTAAATCCGCGAAACGAATTCCAAGTTTTTCAACGACTGGTTTTATTGCCAACGGAAACGGTGGTGCGATAGAAGGACGGTTAATGTATAGCTGATTTGTGGAGACATCATTCAAAAGTGCTTTGCATGGGTGCTGTTTCAGGGACATGATTCTTATTGCATAGGTGACTCCTAGATATGTGCGCTGATAGTCCAGCGGCCACTGATCCGACTCTACATAGAGACTTTGTACAGGGCTGGTACGGAATGCTCCAAGTGCCAGGCGTATACCTAAATGGTATACAGGGTCCAATATTTTGAGTGCCGTCTTTGAAACTGACTGGTATACTATGCAACCATAATCGATGCGCGACAAAACCAGGCTTCTAAACAGAGATATGAGACAATACCTGTCTGTGCCCCACGATTGATGAGATAAAATCTTTAAAATGTTCATGGTCTGAAGGCATTTTAGCTTCAACTGTTTTATGTGCTGGATGAAAGTGAGCTTAGAATCAAAAACTACACCAAGGAATTTTTGTTCTTTTGCAGTGATTAAGCTTTGTCCATTCATTAGTATGCAAGGGTCAGGGTGTATACCTCTTCGTCTGGAGAACAGTACACAAGTAGTCTTGTCAGTGTTAAACTTAAAACCATTTTCGTCAGCCCATTTCGCAAGGCGGTTAACACCTAGCTGTATCTGGCGTTCGCATATGGTCAGGTTACACGATTTGAAACTGATTTGGATGTCATCCACATAGACTGAATATGATATCGCAGGTGGAATAACAGAGCGAAGAGAGTTCATTTTAACTATAAAAAGTGTGCAGCTCAATACTCCTCCTTGCGGTACTCCATTTTCTTGAAGAAATGTGCGTGACAATACACTGCCTATTCTTACACGGAACTTTCTTTCAGATAGGTAATCTCGTAAGATGTGTATCAACCTACCACCTATTCCAAAGGACGATAAGTCTTGCAAGATTCCGTATCGCCAGGCCGTATCATACGCCTTTTCAAGGTCAAAGAACACAGAAAGACAGTATTGGTTGTGTACAAATGCATCACGTATGTATGACTCGAGGAGGACAAGATTATCAGTTGTAGACCTAGCTCTTCGAAAGCCAGATTGGCAAGGGTCCAATACACCGTTGTATTCTAAATAATAGACTAAACGGCGGTTAATCATTTTTTCGAACACTTTGAGTAGGCAGCTTGTGAGTGCAATAGGCCTGTAACTATTCACCGATGAAGGATATTTGCCCTGTTTGAGGATTGGTAGGACTATTGCCTCTTTCCAAGCAGAGGGTATCTTGCCAGTATCGAAAATTTTGTTGTAAAGGCCTAAAAGGCAGTTTAGGGTTTCGTCGGGGAGGTTTTGGATCATTTCGTAGGTAATTGTGTCAGCACCAGGGGCTGAACTTCCACAAGAACCAAGGGCAAGCTTCAGTTCATGGAGTATTAGTAGTTGATTGTATCCATCTGATACAGGATTGTTCGCGCGCAGAGGTACACTTTCAGCTACGCTTTTATGGTGTAGGAACTTAGCGGTATAATTTTCTGAGCTTGATATTTTCTCGAAGTGTTCGCCAAGAGTGTTTGCTTGTTTTTCTATTGTATCGCATGAGTCATTGACCATCGGGAAAGGATTCGGCCGGTTTCCTTTGAGTTTATGGACCCTGTTATACACCTTGCTGGCGTCTGTGTAAGAGTTTATTGAAGATATGTAGCGCGCCCAGCTTTCCCTTTTTGCTATACGACGGATACGTCTGCCATTTGCTTTGCAACTTTTGAAGTGTACCAAGTTTTCTACTGTTGGGTAGCGAGAAAAATATCCCCAAGCTTTGTTTTGGCGTTTTTTTGCGATTTCACATTCATTATTCCACCATGGTTTCGCATTGACTTTATTAGCGCTAGACTGAGGTATGCACTTTTTGGCTGAGGTGAGGATATATTCAGAGATATAGTTAGCCATCTCTTCTACATCTAGGTGGTCCACCTCTTCGAGGCGAAGTATGCATAGCTCTCTAAATTTCACCCAGTTTGCACCGCGAAGGTTCCATTTTTTAGGGTAAGCTGGTCCGTCATGCCATTGTCTTGTTTCTAAAAGAGTAGGGAAATGGTCACTCCCATATGGATTATTAATAACTTTCCAATGTAGGTAAGGTAGAAGTGAGGGCGACCCGATGGCTAAATCTATGCATGAATATGTATTGTGTGTGGTATTGTAGTATGTTGGCTCTGCCTTGTTGAAGAGACAGGCTCCAGATGAGAGAAGAAAATTTTCTATTGCGCGACCTCTCGTATCACATCTAGTATCGCCCCATAACGCACTGTGAGCATTAAAATCTCCAATTAAAACATATGGTTCTGGAAGCTGATCAATCAGCTTTTCAAACTCTATTTTGTCGAACCGTTCGCCGGGAGGTATATAGATGGAGCAAACAGTTATCAGATGATTGAATAAAATAGCCCGAACAGCCACAACCTCGAGAGAGCTTTGTAGGGCAATGTGCTGGCATGGAATGGTCTTTTGCGCAATGATTGCTACACCTCCTGATGGGTTGCCACTATTTCGATCTTTACGAAAAACCACGTATTGGTTTAAGAAATTCCTATGAGTTGACCTTAAATGTGTTTCTTGAACACAGAACACTCTTGGCTGATAGTCATTTAGTAAGTCTTTGATGTCATCTAGGTTATGAAATAGGCCCCTGGCATTCCACTGTAGTATTTGTGTGGACATATTGAAGAAAATGTATGGGTTCTGTGTTCAGATGCACGTGTTAAGGATATCTAAGTATGTGTACAAGGGAGGTAACCTTTCAGGTTACCGATCCCTTTGGCGGAGCAGTTATGGGATGTTTTCCTTTCTTATTGCGCTCCAAAGAGCGCTGATCTTTGGGCGTCGACGACGCTGGTGTTCGTCCGTCGATCTCCATAGCCTTCTCTGAGGCGCTGGAAGATCGAGGACCGGGCACCGAGACTTTCGTCTCCTGCCTTGGAGTTCGGATCAGCTTTGGGACCTGTGGAACCAAAGTCTGAGGATTTGTCTTAGAAGTTGATGGCAGAGCAGGAGCAGCTGCCACCTGAGGGGTGGGCAGATGGACTACCGGGCCACTGCTGGTGACCGCGGTAGATTGCCGAGACATTTGTGGCGCTGCCCCCCGTCGCGCCACCTCGGCAAAACTGGTGTGATCAAGGTATGAGAGTCGCTTCCTTGCTTCATGAAATGTGATGTTTTCTTTTACTTTTAGGGAAATGATTTCTTTTTCTGTCTTCCACTTTGGACATGTTCTAGAGTAGGCCGGATGGTCGCCTTTGCAGTTCACGCAGCAGGGGGATTCCTGACACGTGTCAGCCGAGTGGCCATTGGCGCTGCACTTGGCGCATGCCTCTTTGCCTCTACATGATTGTGATGCATGGCCGAACCTTTGGCATTTGAAGCAGCGCCTCGGGTTCGGTATGTATGGTCTCACGTTGATCTTGAGATATCCTGCGTCTAGAGAGCTGGGGAGAGTGCTTGTTCCGAAAGTTAGGATGATGTGTTTAGTTGGGAGTTGTTCGTTGTTTCGTCTGATTGTTATTCTTTGAACCTTTATGACATTTTGGTCTTGGAAACCCTCAAGGAGCTCCTCGTCACTCAAGTTCAGGAAGTCTTCTTCTGAGATAACGCCCCTGCAGGTGTTTAGCGAACGATGGGCAGTGATTGTGACATCAGTGTTGCCGATGCTGACTAGATCATATAGCTTTTCTATTTGTTCTTTCTTTTTCAGTTCTATTAGGAGGTCTCCGCTGCTCATTTTGGATGCTTTGTATTCTTTACCAATAGCTTCTCCGAGAGATTTCGCCACCAAGAATGGGGACAATTTACGCAGGCTTGAAGTTCCTTCACTGTGCAAGACGTGGAAACGAGGGAAGTTGTCAAAGTCGGTACGGAGATTAAAGTGAAAAGGTACATCGGTGCGACCTCTTTTTAGAGGCCGATCTGGAAGATGAGGGAAAGCGTCTGCCGTAGGATGGTTTTGAAGTTCGGCGACGGTGGTAGCCACCCACCACCGAGCCCAACATGGGGGGCGCTACAGGTTTCAAGAACCTGCGAACGCCAGCTATACACCGCCGCTATAACCCAATATTCATACCCAAGACTGGATATGATACACAAGGTTAACCCTCGCCGCCTGGAAAATTGGAAGTGAATAGAAGAGAGAAGAGGACAGGAAAGATAAAAAAGTGATAGAGAAAGACGAAGATGTGGGGAGAGAAAGAGATAGGAAAAGGCGACTGCCGATTTCCCCTGGGTGGGTCAGCCCAGGGGGTGCCGTCTACGTGAAGCAGGGGCCAAAGGGGTGTGTTGCCTCTGCCGGGGGGCCTTAAAGGTCCAAACACCCGGCATCGGCTCAACCCCCAGGATCCCCTTTTCCCCGGACACGGCAATGCCACGCACGGCGAGGCGTGGGAGGGGGGTTCAACCCCCCCGTTAGCTCGGGTCCGTGGTGTCGCCACACACCAAACGCCTGCTTGCGCAGACGCCCCTGCGGGGGCCATGAGTCTATAAATGTGTCCCTTATGACGTGCCTAAACGAGCAAGTGCCTTAGAAGAAGGTAGAGCGTTGGAAATGGTAGAGTCTCAAACTCTGTATAACGGAAACATGGTGAAAGTATGTGACAACAGGTCAGCCTTATTCATGCAGTCCTTTCATCTTATCGGTGCTTCAGCTAGAACTCTCAATATGACACCATGTCAACAACAATATAATGATTTCAACTCCAGCAACGACCAGCCTTCATCTGCGAACGCAGAAGCTGTGCAATGTGCTGCTACTAGGACTTCTACAACGTACCAATACAGACCTTCGAAACCGATAAAGATTGGTACACTGGGCACAATGACGCTGCTGCCGTTGATCGAGAAGTTGGCACTCTCGGGGCATCGGTCTAGTGTCCCAGGAATCAAAGGCGAACGCCCAAATCCGCTGAGCCCTCTTCCCAATGCATGCCAGAGTTGAAGCACGCAGACAATTAAGCTCCCACAGGCGGCACCCTGCACAAAGATGGTGTCACTGTTTCCACACCACCTATTCTGCAATTCAACACCCTGACAGAGGATATAGTTCGCAACTCCAGATCAATTTCTTTCAGGTACGACGTGCGAAGCTATTTTATCAATCAAACATAAGCTCCGCGTTGCCACGTTGCACTACTGAATAAATACTTCAGATAATGGAGAGTCTTCCGTGGAAACCTCAACTCAAAGTCACGTCGAGCTTCTCCAAGTCTCCGAGCTTCATTCATTTGCTGTTACCTTTGTCGGGCTGCTTCTGGCTCTTCAAACGTGTTTTGACTGCACACGATTTAACGTGGTAAATCCGGAGCATCTCTCATTTCGATTCTGCTCAAGTTTCCGTATTTCGAATGTCGTCTGCCGCAATATCTGTAGCGCAATCAGTTCCTCTGGAGGCTATGTACACTCATATGAACTCCCTGCACAGGTGTGCTGGTTCACGTGCAATTTTTATTTAATTTTTATACCCTCAAGGCTGAGATGTAAAATGCGAAAGGTAGGTACAGAGATAGACGCGGAGTTATTATGTGATCCGCGCTTCATTACCGATACCAAATTCCCGCAAAATATTTTAAAGAAGTCTCAGAGAAACAGTCAAAGGCATACCCGTTGAGATTAACGTGTAATGAAAGAAGCATAATACAATTGTCGAGGAGGTGTTAAAGAAATAGCTCATTAAATACATGGAGATAAATAGAGCAAATGTGGCGCGCGAAATGTTTAAAGAGGCGAAGCAAAATACCATAGCACAAATATTAGGCGTGACCTATACCGTCTGAGAAGTACAAAAAAAAAGTACAAGGCAACTCAGGTAGCAAATAGGGCTCGAAAACAGATGTTGTACATAACAATCTGTCAATCACAACATTATCAAAAGAATAGAGCTTTGAAGAGCAGTTTTAAAATTATCGACCCTAGCTATGCTTGTAATGCAGGCAGGATTCAACATTTGCTGTTTTGACGGATAAATTAACATGACAAGTCGACAGTGCTGCAGCGCTCAATATTTAGCTTTCGCCATGGTTAATACGACACGAAATTTTGACTATTGATACAGCGCAAGCATTCGTTCCGCTAGCAGATTTTATGGGAAAGGCACACGAGCGCTCTCGTACACCTTCCACAACAGAGCGGAAAGTCTGCAAAAAAACTGGAGTGCACTCAGACTTATTGAAAAAAATATATTTTGCACTGAGGGCTCACTCGGACCCAGACTCACCAAAATGACTCACTCCGACTCAGTCTCACTGAACATTTTCTCAAACGGACTCAATCGGACTCAGACTCACGGCTTGGCTTGAGTCTGAGTGAGCCTGAGTGAGTCGACTCATCAGTCTGTTAGCGTAAAATTAGATTTTTCGATCACAGGTGTTAATGTTCAACGCCAACATCTCACATAATCGGTGCTCTACATTACGCCTCTGGATGTTTTACCTTCGAATACGAGTTATCAGCGGTCTCCAATCCAGTAAGGACGTTTTTTCTGAAGTACGCGGCTCACGCTAAATATTTTTATCAAGAACTTCCCGTGAAAGAGTTTGCGGTGGAGGTCATGGCAGTCCCCCCCCCCTCGTAACTCACGCCTCTCCCATCAATAAATATTAACGTGGCGAATGCTAGTGCGTTTAGATATGTGTGAATGTATGTACTTGAGTATAAACATAAGCCGATATAACGCTGATAGTAATGCTGGCGATGAGTAGATAGGAGTCCGAAGGTGTACGAGAGCTTTCATGTTAGTAAGACTCGCAGCTATTCGGTAGTTGTTTAGAATGGAAACAGGAGCGGAAGATGCGTAAACGTTCATCTTAGAGGGGAACACTAACATTGATTGTCAGAGACAAGGCCGTTCTCTCCCGTCACCTATTGTAAGGAATGCGCCTGCGCACCCTTCCATAGCAACACGATGATAGCTTAACGCTGTAAACAACAGATAACAAGAGACGTCATTGAGGCTTTCCACATCCGAAGGAAATGGAGATAAGTTTGTCAGTCTGCTGTAAAATTCGCTTAGCGACGCTGAATGTATGTACTTAAGCAGTACTTGCAAATATGAAATGAGAGTTTATCTGTACTTTCTAGCTTTCGTGTTGTGTGTATATATATATATATATATATATATATATGTGTGTGTGTCCTTGGCATATTTGTCTGTTAGTTATCATTAATACTGTGTTTAACAAAGCAAACGAGCCCTTAAGTTTACAATTCTTTCCTTCATTCATAACGAGGGTCTCGTTCTGGCAGACTTGAAGCCTTCAGGTGGTATGCGAGGGATTATTAGTCGGCTGCCCGCTCGTAATAAGATCACGTACTACGCGACGCCTACAGGCAAAGAGTGTTCCACACTCGCCGTAATGGCAATAGGCGGCGCTGACTGACGCTCCCACGTTTAAGTACACATATATACCCTATAAAGTGGACGGAGGGATGACCGCCACCGTAGCTCAGTGGTAGAGCATCGGACGCGTTATTCGAAGGTCGCAGGTTCAGATCCTGCCGGTGGCAAATTATCTTTTCGTCCACTTTCCTTTCTTCACATTTACATTATAATTACTTCTAATAGCTTCCCCTATCCTTTCCTTGGCATCTTTGTCTGTTAGTTATCATTAATACTGTGTTTAACAAAGCAAACGAGCCCTTAAGTTTACAATTCTTTCCTTTATATATATATATATATATATATATATATATATATATATATATATATATATATGGTCAGTGTCTTCCGTCGGATCCAGTGATTTCATAAAAATTGGCGTGAGTGGACGAACGTACTAAAGCTTTTATTAGTTCCACCATTTCGGTTAGGGCCCGGCCTTCGTCCAGGAATACACACACACACAAACACACACACACATATATATATATATATATATATATATATATATATATATAGTTCAAAAAAATATATCAGGCACTTAGGAAAAAAATTGTTCTCGGAAGGACTGACGTTTCGGCCGCGGGACCGGCCTTCGTCGGAGTGATGACCGGCCTTCGTCGGACTCCGACGAAGGCCGGTCCCGCGGCCGGAACGTCAGTCCTTCCGAGAACAATTTTTTAAATGCGAAGCATTTCTTAGCGAACTTCGGCGACTTTGAGCGTATCTATCTATCTAGCTATCTAGCCGCCTACGACTTTGTGCTCTCCTGGCCGTATCGTTAATGGGATTTATACCAAATTTGGTATGGCATAACATGACCGTATTGCGAACATAAATGGCTGGTCATATCATGAAAATCTTGACTAGCTTGTCATGAAAAGCATGATTTACCTGCCACGCTCATGGCGCGCTCCCGGCCGTTTGGTTAGCTTGATATACACCAAATTTGGGATAGAGTGACGTGACTGTATGATGAACATAAATGACCAGTGGTAATATGGAAATCATGATTGTCATGTGCGACATGACTTGCATGCCACGCTCATGGCGCGCTCACAGCCGTTTCGTTAGCTTGACATACACCAAATTTGGTATTGAGTGACGTGACTGTATGACGAACAAAAATGACCAGTGGTAATATGAAAATCATGACTTGTCATGTGCGACATGACTTGCATGCCACGCTCATGGCGCGCTCACGGCCGTTTCGTTAGCTTGACATACACCAAATTTGGTATTGAGTGACGTGACTGTATGATGAACATAAATGACCAGTGGTAATATGAAAATCATGACTTGTCATGTGCGACATGACTTGCATGCCACGCTCATGGCGCGCTCACGGCCGTTTCGTTAGCTTGACATACACCAAATTTGGTATTGAGTGACGTGACTGTATGACGAACAAAAATGACCAGTGGTAATATGAAAATCATGACTTGTCATGTGCGACATGACTTGCATGCCACGCTCATGGCGCGCTCGCGGCCGTTTCGTTAGCTTGATATACACCAAATTTGGTATTGAGTGACGTGACTGTATGATGAACATAAATGACCAGTGGTAATATGGAAATCATGACTTGTCATGTGCGACATGACTTGCATGCCACGCTCATGGCGCGCTCGCGGCCGTTTCGTTAGCCTGATATACACCAAATTTGGTATTGAGTGACGTGACTGTATGACGAACAAAAATGACCAGTGGTAATATGAAAATCATGACTTGTCATGTGCGACATGACTTGCATGCCACGCTCATGGCGCGCTCACAGCCGTTTCGTTAGCTTGACATACACCAAATTTGGTATTGAGTGACGTGACTGTATGACGAACAAAAATGACCAGTGGTAATATGAAAATCATGACTTGTCATGTGCGACATGACTTGCATGCCACGCTCATGGCGCGCTCGCGGCCGTTTCGTTAGCCTGATATACACCAAATTTGGTATTGAGTGACGTGACTGTATGACGAACATAAATGACAGGTCCTAACATGTAAAACATGACATGCAAATTTTGTAAAGCATGATTTGGCTGCTTCGCATTACATCGATTCCCACAGTGCGTGGGATCTGCGGGTTTTTCCTACGTGCTTGATATATTTTTTTTTGAATTGTTACTTCCGGGTTCTGTGTTATCCCTGCATATATATATATATATATATATATATATATATATATATATATATATATATATACGTGTATGTGTGTCAGTGTATTTCCTAATCAAATTTAGTTTCCAGTCCGCGCCTGTTCTGTACTGCATCGAACAAAGATTTTCGATGCAACATACGATCATGGTAACGTGTCACAAATCCGTGCAGAGAATGCGCAGAAGGACACCTTATAACGGAACACAAATGGACTGACTGAACATGTCATACTCAACTCAAGAAGTGCACGTGTTAATTTTGGTGCAGAAATATTGCAAGAGATATCAATCTTTTATACCTTTAAAGAATCTAGCACCAGTATGCTGTCATCAAGACTGCTTTATAAAATATATTGGCTCAAAAAGCTCCTTTATATTTCTGCATTGTTTTCTTAATAAGTTTTCTGTTCATACGTCATTATTCACTAAGATATATTTCATGTAATTAACCATGAAACGCGTCTTTAATAGCCTGTTTTCGTAATCCAAATTCCGTGCAATAGAATCGGAACATTGCGCTTTTTGTGTGACGTTTTAGCTTAGAAGCTAATGTAAGTAATTTAATTGACCGTAGACGAACCTTTGCATTGACCCAAGGAGATGACATTGCAAGTAGTACAAGTCCAGCGAAAGGTCCTGAAGCGCTGGAGTACAGAGACAGAAATAACTGTAAAGGAACATTGATATTCAGCGCATTACATGAGGTGATAATGTACAAAACGTTAAACAGAAAATGTAGTTAAGTGTACTCATACTCACTTTAGCAGCTGCTCCAATATACGGCACTGCAATCGCAAACAGCGTCATCAGAGTACCACTGGCAAACGCTGAAAGATGCGACTTCGGTGAGTAAACTGAGTGTTCTTAATAATAGCTCATTAACCGTGCAGTTTACGCATACATACGTATTTATGTACATTCTCATATATATATATATATATATATATATATATATATATATATATATATATATATATATATATATATATATATATATATTATTTCAGGCAATGACAAGTAACAAAATGTGCATTTGTCTGTTCTATGGGGCTGACAAAAACGCATGAATGCCTGGCCGTGTGAACTAAGGGCAGAGATCACCAGGAAATGCTTACAATAATTACTCCGTTTATTTTTATTTCTTTAAAAAGACCCTAACCGATATTCTTTTAGGAATCTGGTTAACAGCATTTAAAAATTTAGAAGTACACTTTTTGAAGATAATGGTGGGCTTATTAAACTCGTGCAGCCAATGAACGAGTGAAGTAACACAAAACAATGCAGCAGTCATTTGCTGAATGGCGGTATTTGAACCCACAACCTTCGCGTTACGCACCCGATGCTGTACCACTTGAGCTACGGCGGAAGGTGCGTCCTCCATCACTTTTTTGTAGGGTATTTCAGTGTATTTAGTCCATGGGAGTGTTAGCCAGCGCCACCTTAAGCTTTCCTTCGCTTAATCGTCTGTCGGTTTCATGACTTGTGTTTAGTACAGAAAATGAGCGCGTCCAAATATTCCCCTTCTTTCGTACTTTCATGGCAAGGACTACATCCCGGCAGACTTGACTAATGCCTCAGCATTTATTGTTCAGCCGCCACCTCGTGCGACGATCACGCACCCTGTGACGCTCTCTGGCAAAAAAAATGAGCGTCGCAGAATCGCTGCCTGGGCTTCGAGTGGCACTGGCAAGCACTCCCATGTATTAAGCACACATAAACACCCGACGAAGAAGTAGACGATGGAGTGCACTCCATGATAGCTCGAACAGTAAAGCGTCGGAAGCATAATTAGATGGTTGCGGGTTCGGATCCCACCAATGGAAAGGGCTATGCTACACCCACTTTAATGAGAATCATTACACTACAGTTAGCAAACCACACACAGTGTCCCCTATGCGTTCCTCGGCTTAATTGTGTACCATTTTCATTAGTTGGGTGTATAATACAGAAAACGAACACGTCAGACAGTTCCCCTGTTTAGTAAAGAGTGTGTTATTTCATGCGTTGCTTGAGCAGCAACTACGAAGTTAGCTTACAAGGGGGTGGTTGCGAGCGCTGGCACGTGCGCTAACTCGACAGACATGAGTAGACGGCTAGAAAACTTGCACTGCCCTTAACATTTGCTTCGAAGACCGCTTCTGTGCCTGGAGCGGCCGTCTTCCCTAAATCAACATTTTGTTGAGTTACGCCAGATCGGATCCAAGAGAGTTGCATTGTAGAGTTACTTATTATAAGATGCTAATTTGTTGCCATGTCATTCATTGCTTCACCCTTCAGTGAAACTAACTTTTTCTCCAAACACTTGTGCGTGGTGCGCGACAGAAATCGGCAAATAAATGAATGCGAGAATTGGCATTCACCTGTTTGTAACACAGAACTACAAAAAATTTATACGGATTGCTTAAAAAAGCTATCTTCGAAGATGATGAAAAAGTCGTCCTGGTACAAGATTCTAAGCCATAAACAACACCGATCTGGGACGGTCGCTCTACCAAGTGAGCCAAAATAGGAGACCAGCAAATGGCAACGTGAGAACGAATTATTGTTACAAGTGGAAGCATAGGGGCATGTGGATGTCAATGCCAAGCACAGCCGTAATTGCATTCATTATGCTTCCTCAAGCTGTGAAAACTCTTCAGAGCCTATTAGCAAGATATAGTGGAAAATGCAATATATAGTAAAAATCAGTTTAGAAAGAGCAGAAGCATTGCCAGCTGGCTTCATTCTTTCAGTTGGAATCGTTTAATACAATGTCGGATAGCGCTGCTACCTTATCGTGAATTGTTTGAGTATATCCTCAGTCATCAACAACTTCAACTGGAATAAGTTGGCACTTGTTGAGAATCGGTAGCGCGTGGCTGTGTGTGTCTTACCCTCAATGCGGGCATTCATGGATGACTGCACAGCAGGGTTGCCAACCTTTAGGGTAATTATCCTACTTGTAGGGTATTTTCGGAATTTTTCGACCAGCGTGGGGTAGTAGGGCCGTAATAGGAGTTTCTTATTAGACGTAGGGCAATTTGCACATTTTGCTCGCCACTGATCACTGAAAAATGTAGAAGATCCGCGTGACATATCCGTTGGTCCACATTCCTGATGAGATTTGAAAACTAAACCTCTGAATAAAATTGGAATTGTCTGAATCCAGAAGTCACCACCACAGGGCCGAGACGAAAGATAATACGTCACCCCTCCCTATGCTACCATTGTTGTTTTTTCTCGTGTATGATTGTTTTCCCTCTCTGTAGTCTCGTATTCGTTCGCATCGTGAAGTTGCTTTGAAATTTTGCGACGGTGGTCGGCTTCAGTTGTTAAGGCGAAAGCCTTAGATCCTTCATCAAACACGAAAAGTGATTGACGGCGTCAACGCGAGAGTTTCAAAGAATCATCATGACATAACGACATCGCCTTATGCGGTCATCGTGACATCACATATTTCCAGAATTTTTGATGTCATCATGAAGTCATTGTGACATCACAATGTGACGCCAATGATGACGTCATCACATGTTATGATCGCATGGCAATAGGTGCGGTGATACCGGAGGCACGAGAGGTGCTGAAAGCTTGCAGTGCCTTCGATTTTGGAAGGCGATGCAAAACCACGCTGGGTGCAGAAGTCTCTCGAGTCGGTCAATACAATCGACTCAGAAAAAGAAGAAAAAGAAAATGGCGTTCGCCTTCCAGCCATCTTATGGGAATGCTTAAGAGACAATGGGAGTTTTTTCGATGACAGCGGATGGAATGATGAATAGGATCCCTTTTATATTAATTTTGATTTGATATGTGCTGTGAAATAATGTGTTCCAGTAGCGCATGCTCCTTTATGTTTCTCTTATGCACATTTCTGTTTAAATATGACGTCATTCCACTCCTGTAATAGCCCGTAAGGGCTGACAGTATCAATAAATGAAATGAAATGAAATGAAATAACGGGGCTGTGACTTACGCTCCGCCAAGCTGAAGATTTTATTATTATTATTATTATTATTATTATTATTATTATTATTATTATTATTATTATTATTATTATTATTTGAAGGAAATAGTAAGCACAGACCAATCGTTGAAACAAAAACAGAAATGACGTTTCCGCCGCGCTATGGAGGCCTTGTTCACAAAGAATGAAATGGTTTCAGCCAGGCGCGTGGGTTATATGGGCTTCATGATGTGACGTAATCATCACGTGTATATCGCGGCCAGATTGCCTTAGTTGCGATTGAGCGTGTTATCGGTTGTCTGAATGTGGAGGGATTCTAGATGAAGCCTTGCTGTTTTGTTCTTTTGTTTCCCTATTATCTTCGCGCAAACCCAGTCTATGCCAGGGCTCGTGGACACTGCGTGCTCAGCTAGCGCGTTTGTTGCCACGTGCTTGGCTTCACATCATAGCTGTGCTGGCTTTATTCGTTTTCCAAAGTCGCGAGTTTTCCCCGATGTAGACTTGGCTTACAATCGGCGTAAGGAATCCTGTATACGACGCCCGGCAATTTCTTCTTTACGAGTTTGTCTCTCACCGTGCCCACAGCTTGTCCGAGCTTGCGCGTACGCACGTGAAGGACGTCGACTTCATACCCCCGGATGATTCGGGACAAACTTTCGGTTACGCCGGAGACGTACGGCACAGGAATCCTTTTTCCTCTTTTTCTAGTCATCGTGTTGTTGGGAGTGATTTGGCGTTCCATGAGCCAGGCTCTTTTGAACAGCTTGGATGAACGAACTGGGGTAGACCCGAAGATGAGAGGTCACGGAGTGTCATCGCTAGGTCGGTCCGCTCGGTCCTCCGGAGTTGAGGAAAGTTTCTCCACCCCACGTACAAGTGAAGCGACCGCCGACTTCTTGTGGCACATCGGCTGCACAGAGCTGAAACTAAGGTACTTGCCGGTGTGTGTTTACTTCCTGAAAACGCTAAACGACAGTCTACTGCCGTCGCGTTTCACGAGCGCGTCCAAAAATGGCAGACGACTATCATCTTCTTCCTCTGTAGTGCACTCTATGGCTGGTTCCATGCTATTAAGGTGCAAAAGGAAAGCTCTCAAAGCCGACTTTTTAACCATGGAGAAACAGTCGTCCACGGTAGCGTAGGCATACCCTTGGACATGGTGTGAAACTAGACAGGGCACGGCACTCCAGTGGCTGCATTGGTAAGTTAATAGTAATATTTGGGGTTTTAACGTCCCAAAACCCCTGATATGATTATGACAGACGCCGTAGTGGTGGACTCCGGGAAATTTCGACCATCTGGTGTTCTTTAACGTGCGCTGACATCGCACAGTACACGGGCCTCTACCATTTCGCCTCCGCCGAAATGTGACCGCCGCGGCCGGGATCGAACCCGCGACCTTCGAGTCAGAAGCCGAGCACCGTAGCCACTGATCCACCATGGCGGACCATAGGTAAGTTAGCTGCGGTGACTAAAATCTAGGGCTGCCATTGCGGTTCCATGGACTTGCTTGAAGAACTTTTTCTGGAACGTGATGTATGTGTTGCTCAGACAAAACTCTAGAAGTCTACTGAGATCTGGAGCCTTGAGTGGCTGTCCTTTTTGGAGGACGTGGGTCTGATTCGAGAGGGTCAGTGCAGTCCGTTGACAGCGAAGTCAATGGGCAGGCTTGTGTAAATCGACATCCCATCGAAGGACAGCAAGGATTTCTTCGTCAAGTAGGATCGCGCCGCGAGCTTTTTAAATGAAGTCGTACGAGTTCCGTACGTGCGTTTAACTTTTGCCAACTAAGGGGTAGATAATCCTGTGGAGGTAATTCGATAGCTTGTCGAGAGGCGAGCGGGTGAAATTAACGATTGGGTGCATAGGGAAGCCCATCCTTGCGGTTCTTCGGCAATCCGTACCGAGCGGGAGCAGAGCCATTGCTACATGGAAGAGAAAAATCAAGGGACTTCAGCTGAGGAGCCACAAGGCGAAACACGTCAGCCAGTAGCTTCTGCAAGTCCCTTCGCACTTTGGCAGTGGGATCACGACTCTAGGGCATGTACGGTTCGATCGTGCTTGAGCATAAGTCGCATCTCACTTTCGTAATCTCGCTAGTCTAAGACGACCATTGAGTTTCCCCTATAGGCGGGGAGAATAACGATATTGTCACGTTGGTCGGGACGTGGCCCAAGGCAGCAGGCGGCGTGTCCAAGATGAAATTCTTTATTGGGTCGAACTTGTGACTGGGAAAAGCAAAGTCACGCTACAGCAAAACACACTGTACAATGATAGCGGCGATCAGAGCGTCGGCCGTCGATAATCTGATTATCGTTGGGACTCGCCGTCTTTTATACATCACGCGTGGAACTCTCCAGCCTTATCACATATGGTCGCGCAAGCTCTGGAATAATCTTGAGTGTTCGCGTGCGGTGCGTAATGTTGCCAAAATGATCTACTACAAACGTAAAGCTTCTCGAACACTGAGGCGCGATCTGCGCCCAGCATTGCTCACAGTCTTTGTGGGTTTAAACCAAGCACATCAAAATAACTCGCGTGGCAATATCCAAATCTCGGTTTATATGTACGCGCTCTAAGGCAACCCGACCTCCCTTCAAACAGCAAAGCGCTTCCCTCCTTGAATTATCGTAAAATGTTTCCTTGCTTAATTTGCTTTTACCCTTACTGCAGTTACTCAGAGATGGTTTTCTATCCACTATTGTCATCCAGTTCTTTTTCTGCATCTCTGACGTTTCCCTTAACCTTCCTTGTTACCATGTCGCTCACACTGCCAGACGTACACTTGCTGATGACTCTCCTGTCTTTTTTTAGACTTTGAGTCAATTCTCTTCCCATACAACTACAGGAACGCCTTTTCCTTCCATCTGCTGCCTTTCATGTTCTTTAGTCCCTCTCTAAAACTAATTTTGAAAGTACTGAAGTCGCCACCGACTCTTGCAGCACCATACGTCTGCACCTCGCAGAGTGTAGTCTGTACGTTATCAGTGTTACGGCGATAATTTTAGGTGTAGAGTAAAATGTAGGGTAATGAAAAATGTGTAGTGTAAAGCAGGGTAACTTTGACCTTGGCGTTGTGTATTTTCCAAAAATTGGTTGCAGCACTGCGGCACAGCAGTCTGGAGTGTCGGAACCACAGCACTACATTGAGTGTGACGGGACCACGGAAGCTCACAGTCAGCCAGTTGCATTAGCAGTTGTTCGTGAAACCCCTTATGAGGAAAAGCCAGGTCGATTAATTATGATTGTTGCCTAATCACCTCATGTACAAAGCCCACCTGCTGGGTCTCCCACATTGCTGCGCCAAAACTACCCACTCAATATTACTTGCCTTTAGGCGATTTGGTTTATACTTGCAAGGAAAAGACGTCTTCACACTTCAAGGAACTTGCGAGGAACTTCAACTTCAAGGAACTTCATACATGCAAGAAAAATATGTCTTTTGCGTCCTTGTGTAATTTGGGTGCAACCATCTTTTCCCCTGCAAACTATCCCCTGAGTTGTATAAAAGTCGCTCGTCAAGTGTTTCGAACCCGCATCCGCTTAACGCTTAGAGGGTATAATGCTCGCGCTTTATAGCTGCACAAGTAGAACATAACATTAGCAAAGCAGAAAGTCCTATCACAATAAAATACAGCCAATTGCATGAAAAACAGAGATGGAACGTGGCGTCCATGTTGAATATTTTTATCAGGACGCAGTAGCACAGTGTGCGTGGGGGGACTAAATTCCGGTATATATCGGTGCTCCATTGCAGCTGAAACATGTAACAAGCTCAGACCTACCTAACAGTCGCATCACTACGAGTGCTTTTCTTTCGTTCAGGACGATAAAAGGCGTGACTATATCAATGTAGAAGACAGCCGCATGAGAGTTGACAATGGACGACACTGTACTGCAAATAGAGAAAGGCGAAACAATGAAACATGAAGCCACTGTTTAGTGAAATGGCAGATATGTATGAACCATTTCATGACTATGACAGTCATCCATGAGGGCGTTGTTTCTAATCATAAATCACTTCATGCGTTGTTTTTGCTTTATAGGGGTCTCAAGATGACGTGTGTTGCAAGTTGTTCACTATAGCACTTGCGTACACTGGTCACATCGTAGGGTTTAACGTCCCAAACTGACGCAGGTTGTAAGAGACGCCGTAGTGGAAGGCTTTCGATCGCCTGAGGTTCTTTAACGTGTTCTGACATCGCACAGTACAAGGGCCTCGAGCATTTCGCCTCTGTCGAAATACTGCCGCCGCAGCAAGGAGGGAACCCGCGTTTTTTGGGGGGTCTCCAGGCTAGCACCGTAACCACTCAGCCACCACGGCGGCCAATTGCACATTCCTATGTGGTCAATTATATTTGATAACAGGAGGGTTTTGACACAAGTACCAAAATTAAGATCTAAGATGTAGAGCCAGAGAACATGTAGAGCAGAGCTTCATAAAGCAGGGTTTTCTTAAGATAGCGACATAAAATGGTGTGATACTGCGTTGCCGTTTAATGAGAGCTGCAGATGATCCCCTACAATAAACCTCACACTACTATGATGATCATGATCAAAGTCGCGATAGCAGTTCCTGGGCTCTTCGGTGAAGTCGACCACATCTCTGCTTGCCAACAGCCAAACGATGCCGTGTGATTAACGCGGATTGCTTTATGCGACACCTATAACTCATTATTGACAGTGATGACATTACAGCTGCTGCTACAACAGAACAAATGCTAACTTTGGCACTAGAACAGGGAGTGTTTGTTATGTCCTCGCTTCGAATAGTGTGCAAGCTCAATTCATATCAGTCGCGAAACTTTGAAAGAAAAGTGGTCGAAAACCTCTTGCCGCGGACATCGCCCGACGATTCAAGCGCGACTTGCTGATCGTTAGGACAAATAATAAAAACCATAGGATCAATGAAATTTGTTCAAATATTTTCAATTGCAATATGTCAAAGTAAATTAGCAATTTGCATTGCGGTTTATCTGTGAGTAAGCTAAAGAGTTAGTAGCCTCATTTTTTCGGTCGACCGCCAGAAAGGGGGACGTACTCAGATAGTCTATGTGGGGTTGTGTTTAGTTCGGTGCATTGTGGGATAAACGAGGCATCACTCACTTTGGCTCAGTGGTTTCGAGGGTATCTTCCACAGGTTAATTATTTGCTTATGCGTTATTTACTGTTGCGCCACCAGAGAGAAGCTAAACAAGCTCACAGAACGTGTGGATAACTGTTCCTGTGACTGCAGTCTGTTTTCGCTTGCGCGCGGCCGGCGTGGCCTCGGCTTTCCTGACGGTGAATGCGGCACGCTAAACGATAAAATGCTACTCTGTGTAAGGCCGCCATGGTGATACTTTCAATACTGCAGTCTCGCTGCACTGGTTTTCTTCGACTGGACAACGAGAGTTCGCGAAATATTGCGCTGTTCTGCTCGTGAGCCACTGTGTCATCTTTTTTCATCCGCGAAGTATATTGTACATTCGTCAGCAAGCTTAACAGGAACGCTCCGCTACGTGTCCTGGAACAGTTTCATTGACGCTAGCGCCGCGTAGCTTTGGGTTCTGTTGCCGAGATGTTACCCATGCATGCAGTCATACTATCCACGCGAAACGAGGTATTATCTTTGCAACAGCGCCCAACGCTTCGCGGATGGTATCAGTCAAAGTAGTACCGGTCACGCGTCCGAGCGTTCGTCTTAAGCTTGCTGGACGACTGTAAATTGCAAGTGCACTATTTGGCTAATAAAATAGCTTGCTTCCCCAATCCTTCTTGTTCATCTTCCTTTTCTCTCGCACACGCCAGTGGAGAGCCATAACGACGCAATAAAATTTCTTAGTTATACATATCACAAAGATCAGCGAAAGAAAAAAAAAACGTGCCAAGTAGCGCCAATGTGCGACGTTACTACCGCTTCTGGTTGTGACGTTGTTATTCTTTTAAAGACGATAGTCTTTCTTGGGATACCTAAACGGAGAAATTTTGGTCTGTCTGTCTGTCTGTCTGTCTGTCTGTCCGTCTGTCTGTCTGTCTGTTTTTCTGTTTGTCGGCACGTCACACGATTTAGCTAGCTGGCCAAACTTTAACCCCCTGCCTTACGACCTCCAATCTTGACCAAGAAGCATGTGTTCATACGGGTGAGCGTGGGCAATTAAAAATCAAATATTACGCATACCTGAGGCACAACATCAATACCTTGGTACTATTCACAGTGTTCCTTTAAAACAAAATCTATAGATACGTAATTATAAAGATCCTAGTGTTTATTACGCGGCGCTGCTGTGTACAAAACAAGTCTCCGCCCAGTGATTTAACTTCGACGCTGTGGCTGGCTGTGGTGCTGCCACCTGGCAGCAGCATTGTTCAACACAAGCCGATGTTCCCCGGTAGCGCTGTAGATGGCGTCCTCTTCTGTTTTATCAATGCCAGCCAGATGCAGCTGATTCATCGTAGAAGAGCGCTGTCTCAGGCAAGGCAAAACATATATGGCGGCTTCATAAAATACGACCCACTCTACAAGACATGATCAGAGAACGCAGAGAAAAGACCGACGACCAAATTTCAGCGGAGAAACGCCGGCGTCCGTCTAAGCGCGCCCGGAAAACGTCCGAAAAACGAGCCCAGTGGCTAGCCCAGCTATTAAATTGTGGTACTCATGCCGCTCATGCAGTGCAGTCGGCACAAGACTATCGTCTTTCGACGACATTTGCAGCGAAGCACGCAGATACGCGGCCAATTTTTTTTTCAATATTTTCGATTACTGTTAGTTGTCCCCACGCGACGTAGATGACGATGGTGACTACGAGCCGCCAACTACTTGAAACATAGGCCTTCTATGGAAGTTTTGCTACCAGTTAATAAATCCCTTGTAGTATGCAAGTTATTGGGTCGCGTGCGCAGTTTTTTGGGGCGAAGCACCGTAAGGTCTCGGCTTGTCGGTGTGTCATGTCGTCGTCACGGTCCATCATAAACGGGAATGCGCTAGCAAAATTGGGTAAATCCCACTAGTCGCCGCTGGTCCATACTATGCTTATTATTAGTTAAAGGTTCATCATTACTGCCTAAAACGTCGTGTTTGGCTTAGCAGCGGTGTTAGGATCCCCGGCGAAATTTAACAAGGCGCTCAAGTTTGTCATCTAAAAGCAGAGACACAAACGTGCACCTCTACTGTAACGTGATCTATTTGAAACGCCCGCTTCTTGAAACATATTTGCAAAGTGATATTGCATTAGTGGACCGGTGGCGAGTGTAGCTGTAAAGAGTGAAGATTTAGCTGTGAGAAACACCGGCGCACACTGCATGCTTCGCCCCTCCCCAGGTTTCACGTTAGCGGAGCTGAAACACCCTCCCACATGCCCCTTCTTTGCTAGACCAGGACTGCATGTAGGAGGCACGCATATGCGCGTTCCTTGCAGCGCACTGGGACACGCGTTCTTCTGGGACGCGGACCGCTTATGGCAGGTACACCGATGAGCATACCTTCCAGGCCGGGTTTCTTTCTGTCTTTCGTGTTTTAATCAGATTGCAGGCGCAACGAGGGCAGTGGCGTATGGTTTGGAACCTGCTCAATCCCGTGCGACTACGCTGCAAAGAATGACGAGTCATGCATCGTGCTATGGTCATGAATAAAAATATCACGTTTTTGACGTTTTTACATCCCAAGTGGTATCTTTAGGCTACGATAGACTCAAACGAAAGCTCAAGATTTCGTTGCCCAAGAACAGTGAGACGGTCGGCAACATGTGAGTGTCCGAATTTAGTGCGAAAATGGGAATGTCCCTTGTCTTGTGACACTTCTTGGTACGGTTTGTCGGTACACAAGCGGCAGGGGCTAAACGTCAGTACCATAGTTCAAAATGACTGGCATTGGTGTGTACTGCATCTAAAAATAATCAAATTATTAGATTCGTTTGCTATATCGACCTATGATGGTTCTTCTCGCCTATGAACCTCTGTGCCCTTCATAAATCCCATTGCAAGGCTGTTTGTACCGAGGGATGGAGGGTGCGCGTCCACATACCTCTTTAAGAAAATGTAAACTTAGCCTGTTCTTGAATGAGTCAGAAGGAATTCAAGTATCATTTTTCCAAGCTCCTTAGATCGAGCTTGCCCGCCAACTCAGATGTTATTTCCACCCGTTATGAGTAGCCATCCCATTGCCTGCCTTTCCCCAGTTACCCTAAGCGAGGGACCACGCAAAACTTAACGTCGCTATCCCTGTCTTTCTTTTCTTCTACTTTACACCATACCACATATCTTATCCAGGAATTTAGCGTTCCGCATTGCTATAGCAGTCGAACTAAACGTGCCTTGTACCTTGACGTTGGTGCAAACTCCAAATAACAGTGGGCTTGTGAAAAGCTCAATTGTGCAAATTCGGGCTCAGTGGTAGAATTTTTCGTTCACTCGACACCAGCAGTTCAAAGGAGACTTTCTCTTAAGGGGCAGCTAATGCCTGTAAAACTAGTGTAGAGTACGTTCTACGCCATCACTAACGACATTTTTTCAGTCGGAACCTTATATCAAGATATATATTGTAGAATTTTAGTTTCTAACCTTGTGGAAGCACCCAGCAGTCCGGCGAGAAAAAGACCACGAAGCATTGTTACCCCAGAGAGGCTCTCTCGTAGAAAGTACGGAACGATCTGAAAGAAAACGCGGGTCCCGCCAAAAATAACGCCACCGCGGCAAAGGGAATGAAGAGATGTATTTTACCTGTCGTCTACAGGCTGTAACGCGAGATCCAGTTTGCTTGACTGGCAATGAGTTTCTGACATTCATAAAAAGCTTTGTGAATTTCTTGTGACTATCGACTTCACAGACAGACTAGGCTAAAGTTTAGGACGAGAGACGCGGCGAGGGCCCTCCACGAAGAGCTCACGGCGATGACGCATCCACACGTAGCCCATGTGTAAGAAACGCACATGTGGGATTATGATGTGCATTTATAGAAGAGAAACGAATACACACTGAATTCTCAAATCAGTTACCTTCACACGAAAGTAGACGTCCTGTTTTCTGCATACGAAAAGGAAGGAGAACGCTGCGTGAAGGCTTTGATACGAGCAATGCGAAGAACAATGCTACCATGGCAACGTCATTCACCTCTCAGGATGACCAGCGTCATTTATCGATTCAGAGATGTCTTCTCAGGCTTCTGCAGTGGCCTATATACAGAAAAAAATACTTTTTAAAAGCAGCGGATATTGGTCTCCACAGGAATGCAGCACTTTAAGGTAATAATAATATCTGAGGGTTTACGTCCCAAAACAATGATGTCATTGTGAGGGACGCTTATGAGGGCTCCCGAAATGAGGGCTCCCGAAATGTTCACCATTTGGTGTTCTTTAACGTGCACTGACATCGCCGAGTACACGGTTCTCTAGAATTTCGCGTCGATCGAAATTCGACCATTGCTGCCGGAGTCGAACCCGCGACTTTCGGGTCAGCAGCCGAGCACCGTAACCACTACGCAACCGCGGCGGACATCAGAAGAAAGCGACGCTCTGAACTGCTGCATGATGATTCTTTTGGTTGTGTCATCTGAGTTTGGTGTTGACGCCAGTACACTGTAGCGACTCTGAGCAGGCTTCAGCTTCTTTGAAAAAAGAAAGCGAGTGGATGCCATGTGCCGGTGAGGAACTGTTGCAAAACGGCGCCAACAGCGTTGTTCGAGGCATCTGTCATGATAGCAGTCGGTACATCTGGTTTCGGATGTTTCAGCAGTGTTGCAATGGCGAGGGCAGACTTGACTCTTGTGAACGCGTAGGCGGCCTCCTCAGTCCACTGAAGCGCTTGTTTCCCTTTTGGAGCTTAACGGAGCGTCTAGGGGGGGACACAAGTCGTGCACAATTGGGTATAAACCGTCGATAGAAATTGCGAAGCGTGGTCATCGTAGTCGGTCGTGGTAAATATTCGACGACGCGAATCTTGGACGGCAGTGGTCGAATGCCGTTCGCGCCAATTACGTGTCCGAGGAACTCGAGTTCCTGTCGACCAAATTCACTTTTGGCGGCGTTGATGAAGATTGTTTGGATAGCAAGGCGGGAGAACAACCGCAGGATGTTCAACATGCTCTTCAATGGAAGGACTTGCGACAAGGAGGTCGTCGATGTAGGCAAATATGAATGACAAGCCTCGGGTGACAGAGTCGATGAAACGCTGGGAAACGATTGACCACCGTTTCGTAGGCCGAAGGGCATGCGGATGAATTCAAAAAGATCCGAAAGGTGTGGTGAATGGCGGTCTTCGGGATGTTTTCCTCGGCGACTGGCAAACTGATGATAGGCGCGAAGGAAGATCGATCTTGGAAAAGATCGTCGCAGCCATGCAGCACTACCGTGAAGTCCTGGATATTCGGAAGCGGCTAGGCGATCAGGAACTGTGATGTTGTTGAGCGCCCGGTAATCACCACATGGACGTCCAATCGCCACGTGGTGACGCCCCAGTCTTCTTAGGCACCATGTGAAGTGATGACGCCCAGTTGCTAGAAGAAGGTCGGATGATACCAAGAGCAAGCATGTGCTCGAACTCTTCGCTAGGAACCTTGAGTTTCTCAGGGGACAAACGCCGAGGCCGAAAATAGACCGGGAGGGCCGGAGGTGACGATGTGGTGACAAACGTCGTGTTGGACCGGTTCGAGTCCAGTCCGGCTGGAGCGTCAGAGTGGAAAACTCACGGAGGAGCTCGGCGAACGGTTCTTCCTAGCATAGAAGATATCGGTGCGATTGGCGATGTGGTTGTCGCTGGGGCGCCGGTAACGGTCAGGTGGGTTAACAGAGTCGATAAGACGACGCTGTTTTACGTCGACAAGGATCCCATAGTGGTGCAAACAGTCAGCTCCGATGAGGGCGCGTCGGACATCTGCGACCAGGAAAATCCAGCGAAACGCTCGTCGGAGGCCAAGATAGAGCATGATGGAGCGTGATGCGAAAACAGGAATCTTGGTACCGTTCATGGCTTCCAAAAACGACACAGGCGTCGTTTTTCGGTCGGTGCGTTGAGCAGGAATAATGCTTACGTCGGCTCCTGTGTCGACTAGGAAACGTTGTCCTGTGGCTCTGTCCGTGAGGTAGAAAAGGCCACTTGTGTGCTGGGCCGGACCGCTTGTCGCCGTCAGAGGTCGGCCGGCATGTTTCCCTGCCACGTGCACGGACGCCGGCAGTGACGAGCGTGGGCTCCAAAACGGCGATAGTAGTAGCAGACGCCCGGCGTTAGCGACGCGTCACGGCTGGTGGCTGTGTGTCTCGGCTTGCTGGAACTTCGGTGGCGTCAACGGCGAGGTGACGCGCGGCGATGTTCTGCTGCAGAGACGACGCGTTCGAGACGCTCACAGAGGGCGTCGAGCGTCGATTGTGCTGTTGAAGACGGGAGAGTTTGCAGCGTAGTTGTATTGTCACTAGTAGACGCTGTCGTGGCTGCGATGGTTGGCGTGGCTACTTCCATCACCTTGTCGGCCAACGCGGCAAGTACGGTGAAGGTCCACGGTAGAAGCTGTCACCAGAACCATCTGCACGTTAGCCAGGTAGTCGTAAAAACAACTCGCGTAACAGCGCGTCGTCGATGGATCTCGCGTTGTCTCCGAGCAGCTGCTTCATTCAGGCGAAGAAGTTGACTGGGGCGTCGGTCGCCGAGTTCTTCAGCGGACAGAAGCTGCTGGATGCGAGAACGCTGTGAAACTGCCGTGCGCTGTAGCAGGGTCGTCTTGAGATCGTTGTAAGCATTCCCAGGCAGTGGGGTGCTCAACAGATCCGCTACTTCTTCAATGGCGGTGGGCGAGAGTGTCACGACAGCGTAGTGGAACTTCGTAGCTTGGGAGCGGATACCAGTAACTTGAAATTGTGGTTCCGCCTGGAGAAACTACGCCGATGGATGCTGGTCCCAGTACTGTGGAAGGCGGACAGCGATGGCTGAGCAGGAAGGCTCACCGCGTTGCTCGGGAAGGTTCTGGTCTCGAGAACTCGTGCTGTCGGTCTGTTCCATGGTCGCCTCTGCCACGGAAACGAATGGCCACAATCACGTCCGGGTCACCCCGAACTGTGGCGAATGTGCGACCTCGCAGGCCGGCGAAGTCTCGGCCTTACCAGACAGAGAGCAAGCCCCGACACGACCGCTCTGATCAGAAGTATTTTAATCGCCCTTTCGAACACTAGCGCGCGCAGGCCCGTGGCCGCAGCACCTCCTCGTGCAAGAGCGAGCGTCTCGTCTTCTATGCGACGCCGATGTTGCTGCCGCTACAAGTGAAAGATAGAATTCGCCCCTAGAACGTATTTGTTAAAGGGGCCCTGCAACACTTTTCCAGGTAGGCATGGAATGGGCGCGTTAAGTTAAGGAGCTCGAGCGCGCTCTAGCCAGCGGAGTGCGCTCTTCTAAACTTAACGGTTAAAGGCGACTTCCGGTGCGTGGTTACGGAGCGCACTCCAACCCTGAGACGGTGCACGAGGGCCTGCACGAGAGCTCACCCCTGCTGCGGCTTCCCGAAGAATGACGTGTTTTTCGACTCTCTCCTCCGATGAAGTGCGTTTTCCTTCCCCACTGTTTCCTACCAAGGAAGCCACATAACATTCATTACGTAACGCTTTCGTGCCCCCAAAAGCAGTCGGCACAAATCGCCGTTAAGCTAAGCTCCGACGGCGTCGCATCTCGAGCGCATTCGAGCGCCTTCCTTTGGAGTTCGGAGCGCGCTAACTTAACGCGCCCAATGGCTACTCTAAAGGAGCTTATTGTCTCACGGATCAACCGCCGCAAACAGTTTTAGAATCCGTCCAGTACAAGCGGAGTGACAAAGACTTGTCCCTCGCTGGAATTCCTTTCTCTCTTCTCTTGTCCCGACGAAAGCGCTGGAAGCTAAGCAGGTAGGGATGACACGGGGGAAGAAGGTACGTCACGCGTGCCTCGTGACCTTGAGTACTTTTCTTTTTGTCGAACACGCGGCTTTTCAGTGCGATCACTCGCGCATGCACGGGCACGTCATGGACAGCCGCGGCGGCCCCACTAATTCTCGAGCGTGCCATGCTCAAATTGCCGAATGCCGTGATACTTGGACCTATGACGGAATAATTTTTGAGTATATAGCATTGTTTGCCGAGAGACGACAAAGCGATTTTAGGTAACTTTGAGCGTTTATAGTAAATTCCAGCCCGCGTGCCGTGCTATATTATTTGGCTCGTATGTTCTCGGGAGCCTCGACTACCGATCGCAGCGTTTTCTGGCCATGCTCAAAAAGTGTTGCAGAGCCAATTTAACCTGCTCTCGCTTAATATTTCTGCATTGTCATCTGATGAAAAGAATTCAACCATAGATAACATCCGCGTGGCACTGGAGCGCTGAACCTTACTCATTCCTTTGTATGACCAATCCGTCAGCCTATTCACGTTGTCCTGGAAAAGACGCGAGGTGCTCCACTCCATCCCAACGTACCTGGATGTACCATACAAAGAAGCTGCCATCTGAACCTATGCGAAGTTTCCCTCCAGAGGCGAACTGAGAAAACACTTTCTAGATTAAAAATGTAGTGATAAAGCTCTCAATACTGCCGTTTTGCTGGTTTTCACTTGGAGTTCGACGCCAATTTCTGGACAAGCAATTAGATAATGATGTTATTTTTATCGAACTACTATGAATGCACGATGAACGTATCGTATCCTCACGTAAACTTCGTCTACGAGCCATTCGCTTTTCTTTTTTCTTTTTTACTGTTGATAACAGGAAGAGCAATATATATACTGCTACGAGTTTACTGCTTGCAAACTTTGCGGGTAAAGTTCAGAGGTATCTTTGTTGAGAGAGGTGAAGTTCTATATACTTTCGTAACGCTTCCATTAAATACTTCAATTACATTATAAGATGGCCTAGGTAAGCCAAGAGGCACACGGTAGGCATAACGAGT
Source organism: Rhipicephalus appendiculatus (assembly GCA_030522465.1). NCBI lineage: Eukaryota > Metazoa > Arthropoda > Arachnida > Ixodida > Ixodidae > Rhipicephalus > Rhipicephalus appendiculatus. The sequence continues at coordinate 129,283 of JALIZH010015793.1, forward strand.
GAGGATCATTATATGTACCACTCACCTGGTCTGGATTACTAATAGCACCTGATTGGAGCGGGTCGCAATCTCTGTACCAGTAGATAAGCGCCACTGCGGCCACATCAATTATAACGAAGAAAAGGATGACCGATACGGCGCTTGCCAATACGATTCTGGAAGAGAAGATAAACTGTGCTTGCAGAGATTGATATAGCGCACATATTTTCCTACGATATGAAGGTGGTGTAAGAAAGTAGGCGACATACCGCTTGGCATCCTTCATCGTTCTCGCCGCCATGAACCTCTGAAACGCCATCTGGTCGAATCCCGTGCGAACCAGGGCGTAAGGGAGGCCCCCAACAAGGCCACTCCAGACGTTCTCGTCACTTGTCATGTCTAGATTCGTTCTGTTTGATAACGAACCGAAAAGTCAGGGAACAGCACAATAACCACCGATGCAATCTCCGGCAAGACTTCTAACGCATTGCGTCCTTACAAGCTCACAGCTTGCACATTCGGAGGACACACGAGCAGATTTTCAATAACAATTTATATTACTAATGCGTACCGTGGAAGCCCGCAATGTAGCCCAAGAAATCGCGCTCCAGCCGTTTGCAAAACGCAGATGTTGTGATAGTCACTGCTGATGTCTCGAAAACACAGTTTCTAAGTTGACAGAATTGTGACTCTCACATTCAGTGTTCCTGTTCTCTGAGTTGGCGATTATTTCGCCCGCGCCTTGTCATCTGTTGTCCTGGTTAGCTGTGATTACGGACCGTCGTCCATGGAAAATAGTGCCGAGCTCGAAACGCGGTTTAGCATCGACTCTATTGCAATGGCAATTATATGGACGTTCTCGGCGGATTTTTGCCGTAGCCGTCGCCTTCATGTCCCGGATAGATATATATATATATATATATATATATATATATATATATATATATATATATATATATATATATATATATATATATATATATATATATATATATATATTTAAAGGCGCAAATAAAACTTAATCAGGCGAAAAAAAATTCCGCAGCACCCGATCGGGGATTCGAACCAGCCATCTCTTGCACCGCAGCGCGCTGCGTTAGACAACTCAACCACGTACCCTTAATGTCCTGGCGTTATAACGGTGAGCAAATTATATGCACCATTTACCGCTGCCGTACTCAAATCTCGGAGGTGCTTGGGCGTGTTTCCTGTCACGCAACGCTCCTACATTTTCTTGCCATTTGAAAACTTCACTTGAGACGCGCACAAAAAATGGCCCCTTTCTGTATCAACTCGTGATGTGGAACGAAAAAAAAAAAAGAACGCCGGGAACACCTTGGGTCCGACGGCAACACGTGGCAGGAAGCACAGAGGAATCACTGCACGTGAGGCAGTTTAAAAGAAAATGAATATACCTTAAGAGCGTCGCGTTCTGCATTGTCGACACTTGCAGCGCATTGCAGCAAACAAAAAAACGTAACAATTGTGACAGTTGTTAGTTCACGCTAGTCCTGTGGATACCTGCGCGTTATTGTCGAGCGTCCTTCTTCGTGTTTCAGCGGCGCGCTACAAGTATCGAGCTGCTTGTCGTTCTTCATGTCACATTCCACTTTCTTGCTATCGCATTCATTGCTTCGCCCTTGCGGAGAAAATGTGGCTTTCTTTAAACGATTTTGATGTTTTACATATCACAAGTCAGGAGGAGGTTAATTTATAGCGTCCCATAACCAATGGGTGATTCAAAATCCACCCCTTAACAAATTTTCCTTTCTGGGAATGACGTACGGATTTTCATAGTCATACTCATCACGAAATTGATGCGTAGACTTGTCACCTTAAGTAACGTGGTCTGAGCGTCTACATTACGCGCGTTCTGGCTGTCTTACTGGAAGTCTGTTTGTGGTGAGTAAATTGTCGCAGTGATAATCATTTAGGGTAGCAATAGAGCACGCGTATTGCCACGTGGTTCTGACGTGGACGAAGGCAGCAGCCGGCGTGTATAAGATGAAACTCTTTATTTGGCCGAACTTGAGGCCGGGAAATGGAAAGTCATTTTACAGAAATACACACGGTATACACTGAGAGGCGGCGAACAGAGCAATGTCGACAGCTGGGCTAGTTGGTATGGTTCCATATAATTTAAAGCAGCGCAACCGACAGGACAAGATGATGACAAGAAGCTTCTCGTTCGTTGTGTCCGCTTGTCCTCATCTTGTCCTGTCGGTTGCGCTGCTTTAAATAATAGCGAACAGAGCGTCGGCCGTAGATAAAGCTGATCATCGTTGGGACGCGCCCTCTTTTATACAGCACGCGTCCAACTTTCAAGCATTATCACTGGTGGTCGTACAAGCTTTTGTGGGTGCAAACCGAATGCAGTAAAACTGTTGCAAGAAACGCGTGTGGCAATGCCCCTCTCTGAAAAAATTTGGCAGATTCCACGTACCTTGGGAATCGATGTTATGCGAAGCATGCGGAGGGAAGGTGAATGTGTTGTAATGTTTTATTGAGCGAAATGTTACGAAATTACGCTAAAGATATGTACAAATGTTGTACGCACAGACATATGTTCCACAGTCGCATATGTTTTGCATAACAAGTTGTTTACAGTTGCGTAACGATGCCAACAGCAACATGGCCAGTAGCAACACCAGAAGCGGTAAACTGATATGTAGCGCTTGTGCTCGCGAGGATAAGGCAGCCCTGGACACTGCAACATATATCAACTTCAGTGGATGGCGCTTTTACTATAATTGATGTTAACCCGGCGTGATGGCTGTATCATCGGAGTACATACGTAATGTTAATAAAATTGGATAGCCAGCACTGCAACGACAATTGACGTTTCACGAACATTAGGGTCTATTCGAAAAGCAGTTCCGAGACCTGGCGTGGCTCTGTGGTAGAATGCTTCATTGCCACGCAGAATGCTTGGGTTCGATTCCTGTTGGGACCCTGACATTTATTATTTGCATTCGTCCGGTCAACGCTGATGATGACGTCAGGTTTTTGACGCTCTGGCGTTAAAAGTACCAATGTTTGTGTCGCCGTTCCTTGGTAGTCTAAACTGTCAATCACCTGTGGCACATACCCGCATACCTGTGGCACAGACCCGCCCCGGGGTATATGCCACAGGGAGGGTTTGCCCGAAAGAGTTTGACGACGTACGCGACGGGATTGTCATTATTCATGTCACGACCAGCGAGTCATATTCGTCAAGCCATCTTATTCTCACATACTAATTTTGGTCTACCCCAAGTTAAAGGGGTAATCACATCACCCAGACGTAGGCGGCTAGATAGATAGATAGATAGATAGATAGATACGTAGATAGAAACGCTAAAAGTGTCTGCAGTACGCAAAGAAATGCTTCGCATTTAAAAGCATCGCCTCGATGCTTAACACTGAACACGGGGGGAAAATATTCATGCAACACTACATAACAATAAAGCAAGAAAGTACAATAAACGAAAGGTACAAGCAAGAAAGTACAATAATGCAAGAAGTGCAGTCCTCAGGTTCACGAACGTGCGTAAAACGGCTTCAGGCACACGACATGGGCGACTTCAGGTCGCGCTCGGCGCCGTTGAGAGTTCGTAATGCCATCTGGCATAACATCGTCGTACAGAGTGCCAAGACGTCGAAGCATCTTGTATGGACCGAAGTATCACCGAAGCAGTTTTTCACTAAGTCCACGTCGGCGTATCGGCGTCCACACGTAATCCCGGTCGCCGGGCTGGTATTCCACGAAGCGTCGTCGAAGGTTGTAACGGCGGCTGTCTGCCGTATGCTGATTCTTGATGCGTAGGCGTGCGAGTTGTCGGGCTTCTTCGGCGCGCTTAAGGTAGACAGTCACGTCTAGGTTTTCTTCGTCGGTTACGTTGGGTAACATGGCGTCGAGCGTTCTGGCCGGGTTCTTTTTGTAGAGAAACTTGTATGGCGTCATCTGCGTCGTTTCTTGGACGGCTGTGTTGTATGCGAAGGTCACGTACGGAATGATTGCATCACACGTCTTGTGCTCGACGACGACGTACACGGCCAGCATGTCGGCGATGGTCATGTTTAGACGCTCGGTGAGGCCATTCGTCTGTGGGTGATAGGCGGCAGTCCGGCGGTGGTTTGTCTGGCTGTACCTCAAGATCGCCTTAGTTAACTCCGCTGTAAAGGACGTGCCTCTGTCGGTAATGAGGACCTCTGGGGCGCCACGACGCAGGACGATGCCCTCAACGAAGAAATTTGCTACCTCGGCGGCGCTTCCTTTGGGTAGGGCCCTTGTTTCGGCGTAGCGAGTGAGGTAGTCGGTAGCTACGACGATCCACTTGTTTCTGACAGCCGACGTTGGGAACGGCCCCAGTAAGTCCATGCCTATTTGCTTGAACGGTCGGCGAGGTTGTACGATGAGCTGCAAAAGTCCCGCTGGCCTTGTCGGCGCTGCCTTGCGTAGCTGACATTCCCGGCATGTCCTCACGTAACGAGTGACGTCGGCGCTAAGGCGTGGCCAGAAGTACTTGTCTTGTATCCAGCGAGCGTGCGGGAAAAACCGAGGTGGCCAGCCGTCGGGTCGTCGTGCAGGGCATGCAGAATTTCTGGTTGCAGGGCCTAAGATGCAACGATAAGGTAGCTGGCTTGGGCCGGAGAGAAGTTCTTTAGGGGCGACGTTCTTTTTCAAGAAGAATGATGCCAATCGTCGCCTGAATACTTTAGGGACAATGATGGTCCTGCCCTCCAGGTATTCCACTAGACTCCTCAGTTCCGGGTCGGCTCGCTGCTGTTCGCCGAAGTCGTTGGCCCTTATGGCTACCAAGAACCTATCATCAGCCTGGTGGTCAGGCACTGGTGGGTCGACCGGGGCACGGGAAATGCAGTCGGTGTCGAAGTGGTTTTCTTGCAGTAATGTCAAATTTTTGAAGTCTTAGGCTCCACCGTACGAGTCGACCTGAAGGGTCCTTCAAGATAGCCAGCGAACACAAGGCGTGGTGGTCGCTCACAACTTTGAAAGGCCTGCCGTAGAGGTAGGGGCGAAATTTGGATGTTGCCCAGATGGTGGCAAGGCACTCCTCTTCTGCTGTAAAATAGTTGGCTTCCGCCTTCGATAGCGACCGGCTAGCGTAACTGATAACCCTATCAATTCCGTCAGACCTCTGCACTAGGACAGCTCCAAGCCCCACGCTGCTTGCTTCGGTGACGAATTTCCTTGTCGGATTCGTCGAAGTGCGCAAGAATTGGTGGCCTCTGCAGGCGTCGTTTCAGTTCTTAAGATGCTTCGACCTGTGCCGTTTCCCCACTTAAAGTCCACGTCGGTTTTAGTGAGGTGGGTTAGCGGCTCGGCGATATGTGAAAACTCATTGACGAAGCGTCCGTAGTACGCGCACAAGCCGAGAAATCGACGTACGGCTTTTTGTCGGTTGATGGCGCGAAGGAAGCGATGGCCACTGTTTTCCGTGAATCGGAACGAAGTCCAGACTTGCTGATCACGTGGCCCACGAACAAGAGCTCTTCGTAAGCAAAGCGGTACTTTTCTGGTTTCAGGCTTCAAAGTGAGCGCGGAGGTCTTGATGGCTCGAAGTACTGCGTCAAGTCGCCGGCAGGTGGTTCGTCGAAAGTTGACGGCAAACACAACGACGTCGCCCAAGTACACGAGGCAAGTCTGCCACTTTAAGCCGGCCGGTATGGTATCCATAACACGTTGGAATGTTGCAGGTGCCGAGCTAAGGCCAAAGGGCATGACCTTGAACTCGAAGAGGCCGTCTGGAGTTATAAAGGCACTCTTCTCTGGTCTGTCTCGTCGACTTAGATTTGCCAATAGCCGGTCTTGAGGTCCATCGACGAAAAGACTTCGCGTTGTCTAGTCGGTCCAGGGCGTTGTCTATTCCGTGGGAGAGGATACACGTCTTTCTTCGTGATTTTGCTAAGGTGGAGATAATTCATGCAGAAGCCTAGGGTTGCGTCCTTTTTCACTAAAACCACGGGTGTCGGCGACGGACTTTTCGACGGCTGAATGAAGTCATCGCGTAGCATTTTGTCGACTTTTTTCTTCTGGACCGCACGTTCGCGCCTCGAAACTCGGTAGGGGCTCTGTAGAACTAGGCGGGCACTTTCTTCTGTTATGATGCCATGCTTTGCGACTGGGGTCTGTCGAACTCTTGACGATGCCGAGAAGCAGTCCTTCCATTTAGGAGCAGGGCTTTGAGCTGTTCTTGCTTCACCTTCGGAAGGCCCGGGTTGACGTCGAAATCTGGTTCGGGACCTCGATTCGTCGAAGCAGGTTCGGCACCATCGAAGAGGGCGAAAGCATTGCTGGCGGCCACGCATTCGTCGATGTAGGCGACCGTCGTACCAATGTTGAGGTGCCTATATTCGTGGCTGAAGTTTGTCAGCACTACCTTTTCTTTACCGCCACGCAGTAAAACTGATACAAGTCCGCCACGGTGGTGTAGCGGTTAAGGTTCTCGCCTGCTGACACGAAGGTCGCGAGTTCGATCCCGGCTGCGGCGGTCGCATTTCGATGGAGGCGAAATGCTAGAGGCTCGTGTGCTGTGCGATGTCAGCGCACGTTAAAGAACACCAGATGGTCGAAATTTCCGGAGCCCTCCACTACCACGTCTCTCATAATCATATCGTGGTTTTGGGACGTAAGGCCCCCGATATTATTATTAAAACTGATACAAGAAACGTGCGTGGCAGTATGGTGCTGTTTACATTTCATGCAGATTATGATGAGTTCAATATTAGCTCATGCCAATCCCAGTGAGAATCATGTATGTCTTAAACGAAGAGTCAGCGCAAGTATTTCCACAAATTTTGATGTTAGGTTACGAGGGGAGGTCAAAAAGTTTTACAACAAGCTATAGCGATATATATGCGACAGTGATCTTTCTCTACATTTTGTTCAGTTCATATCTGCAGCCTAGTAATGCCTGAATATCAAGCCTTCCAGTCCATTACTTGGTCTGCATCCTTCAGCCAAACATGACGTCCTTCCACAATTTTAAGCTCGAGTACCCAAGCTTTGTCAGACATTTGTACAAAGAAGGAAGTTGCCCCCTAAGATATCCACAGTAGGATGGTGAATGTGTGTAGCAGTGAATGTCCCTCACATGCTACCGTGACTACGTGTTTCAATGAGTTTAAACGGGGCCGTTTACACGTGGAAGTCGACCCAAGGTTAGGGGGGCTGACCACTTCAGCTGACTTGTGCAATTCAGCCTCAGCAGGCTCTCTCATCCTGAATAATCGCCAAAATAATGTGTGTGAAGTTGCTGCAAAGAGAAAGAAAATACATTTGTTTGGTCCGGAGGGAAGAGTATGAGGTGCTCACGCATCCAACTCCTGGCTAGTCCCATGTCGGGACGGAGAGGCCGAGCCCGTCCGCTCTCTCATGGGCCTTCCGGACAGCCAGGAGCTGAACCTTGTAGCTGGGATCGTTAATAGCAGCGGTCCACCAGGCTTCTTGACAGCAGTCCTTGCAACGCAGGGCATCGCCAGAACGTGTGTTACCTTGAGTTGACCTCTCCGCAGTCTGGGCATGTTGGGTCCATCTCCGCACGTATCATACTCGGGAAGCTCTTTCAGGAGTAAGAATCCGTTTAGAGCATTCTCAGGGGAACAGATCATGCTCTACTAAGTTCATAGTGAGGGTATGGGAACACCCGTCAAATGCCCCTGTAGTTCGAGGTTCACCAAACTCGAGCTGTTCCGAACCGTTAGAGGACCCCACATCGCCGCGGCAATTGAACCCTCGCGCCCGATTATCAGCGATGCAATTGAGGTTTGGTTGGCCCGGTATTACGTCCGGTCCGAAGTGATCCGGGAACCAGATAACGTGGTGAATGTTATCCTGCAAGATCCTGCCTTTAAGGACCCTCCCAGCATCTTTTGAGACTGGGCCCTACTGAAAGTCTCTGACTGCAGCTCGGAAGTCAGTGTAAATGGTGATGCGTTTAGGATCTAGTAGCGCCATAGGCACAGCTACCTGTTCAGCTACTTCTGTCATTGAGGTGCGCAGTGGGGCGGATGAGAGGAGGTCTCCTTTGTGGTCGACTATAGCGACCGAAAATCTGCTCGCATTTTCGAGACGGGCTGCGTCTACGAAGGCTTCCCTACCCATTGGATTCTCTAGGAGTGCTGTGGACCTCGCGGGCCTTCAACCCTTATTACATTGTGGATTCACGTTTCTTGAGAATGGGTCAGCTATAAAGAATTCCCTGACTTGATTGTCTTGTTGAATCGCCTCGACTTTGTTAATGCCAGGTTGCAGGCCTGCGGCGTTTAACAGGTCCCTTCCTGCTTCGGTTCCACATAATTTGATAACTTTTGCCATCCTTTGTGCTTCTGCTAGCTCATCCATGGTATTATGGGCCCCTAATTTCAAAAACGGCTCCGTACTGGTTATAATTGGGATACCGAGCACTTTCTTGATGCCTTTGCGCATGAGTGTATCTATCTTACTCTTTTCTGACTCTGTCCAATTAAGAGCCGATACTATGCAGTTCACGTGGCTCATAAGGAAGGCATGATGAATCTCAAGCAGCATGTCCTCCCCTATTCCACAGTTCCTACCGGAAACTCTCATGATTATCCTAATTATGTTTTCTCTCTTTGTGGTTAGATGAGCTATGGCCCTGGCAATACATCCTTTGGCATCCATCACGAGACCCAAGATATTAATAGAATCAACTCGTGGGATGTCACATCAGTCTTTATTGTGGATACTGATGGGCATTTGACTAAGGTGGGTTGAACCCCTAGACCCCATCGTGCTTGTCTCGGAGCAGGAGCTCTGATTTCTCCGGGGAGAGTGCGAATCTTATGTCCGCCAGGAAAGACTCGGTTCCATCGAAAGCTCCTTGGAGAGCTTCTTACGCAGTAGCCTCTGAACCCCCCTGGACACCAAGTTGTTATATCATCCGCGTATAATGCATGGTCGATGTGCGGCGCTGCTGCAAGCTTCCTCGATATTTTGCTCATGGCGATGGTAAATAAAAGGGGGAAGTGACCGCCCCTAGGGGAGGACCTCTGTTTCAAGCGCATATATATACTACTGATGGCAGATGTCCTATTCGTATGGTCACCGTTCTGCTTTCCAGGGATTGTACATTGTACAAAAGCAAAAAAAAAACCGTTTCCCAAGTTCCAAGCAGATATTTCTTTAAGAATGCATTCGTGCGTGATCCTATCGAAGGCATTATTTAAACCAAGCGCGAGGATTCCCTTGACATCTTTGCTCTGCGAGTCTAAGATTTGCGTCTTGAGCAGTAGCATAACATTCTGTGTAGAAAGAGCCGGTCGGCCGGTCGGATTCCCACCATGTTGTATGCAAAGAGGCCCTCGCGCCCGATGTATGTAGATACTTGTGTTATGTACTGCATGTTCCATAACCGTACCGATACAAGAGGTTAGGGATATGGGCGAAACTTCTCCAGGCCGGGAGACCTGCCTGATTTCGGGACAAGGATTACCGGGGCCATCTCCCAATCTAAGGGGACCAATCCGTTACGAACTTTATTAGTAACTTGCCGGAGAATTCGAAATATTTTATGACATTGCGTTCACTGTCATACACGATGTTTTGTCATTGTCGAAGGTCTCGGCACGATCGGTGCCACGGAGTCTCTATGCGCAAGATCGACACCATCGCGTGCGTCCATCAAGGAACTTTTGGCCGTCTATTGAAGTGACGCTGATGATTTTCTCTCCCGCCTAGTAAATGGGAATGAGACGTACTAATATCAGTGGGACCCAAAGACAAGAGCAATCGATGCATTGGAGGTATTCGGGGTACCTTCTCCGAAAAATTCAAGTTCCTAATGCTCAAGGAGGAAAGGGGTGGTGACACTTTTTTGGGGGGGAGGGGGGGAGAGGGGGGACTCAAACGGGATACTGCTAAATTAGTGTGTTGAAAAGAGTAGGACTTACAGGCGAAAACTACGCCAACGTTCTTCGAAAACTGCGAAAAGCCATACTGAAAAAAACGCCGAGGATTATTGAAAAGAGCTGTCCTCCTTCATCACGACAACGCCCCGGTTCACAGGTCTCATTTTGCTAAGACCGCCATTCGAGAATGTGGTTTCGAACAGCTGGATCACGTACCCTGCAGTACCGATCTGGCCCCCAGTGACTTTTATTTATTCCAGAATTTGAAGAAACACCTCAAGAGACCGAGGCTTGATGACTTGAACTCGTTTGAAACTGCCGCAGAATAGTGGCTTACCAGGAAGAAAGCTCTTAACACGAAAATGTTTTATGCCGGGGTCCACCAAGGACTTCAGTTCCGTGTTTCCTTCATGTATATGAGGTTGTTAAAATGGACGCCTACGGATGAGAAAGAAAGAACTATAAGGAAAAGTACCGCCGGCGGGAATCGAACCTACGACCTCTCGATACGCGACGATAAGCGCCCGGCGCTCGATCGACTGAGCTACCGAGGCACTTGCACAATCTTTCACAATCGCGCCCTACATCTGTCATACATGCTCTCGCACGCTGCTCTCAGTAGGCGGGGCTAGGCGGAGCGGGGCGGTGCCGCCGTCTGTGAGCGGTAGAGTGAAGTAATGCGTCATGACACTTACTAGCGCCGACAGGGAAAGATCCAGCGACGACGACGTTAAAGCATCCACAAGGGTTGAAGATTGGGCGAGTTGGTTCGTCGTATTTGAACTGGTATAGCGTATTATGGTAAAGAAAAAATTACACCATCTCCCGCTAAAGGGAACCATGTGTAGATGTCAAGCAGCGGGCGCTAACGCTTACACTGGCGGTGGCGTTGACGCTGGCGCTATCGCAGCGCTGCGCAGGAGAGAAAACTGAGGAGGCGCAAAGCACGCAGTGATGGAGCGGTGTTTCCTACTGGAACATGCCAATCGCTGCTAATGGGCAATGAGAGACAGAAGACTCCGACTGGACACAGAGACCCGCAGTCGGCTTTTAGTTAATGCGCACGCTGCGAATTTTTATTGTTCAACAACGCACAGGAGAAATCTCCCACCGGCACCACCTTGGAGGTCAAGATCCATTGCCATATATACGGGATGGACAGTGAACGGTTGTGCAGCGCGAGCAGTCGGTTTTTTCAACCAAGAAACTCGCTAGCAGACGCTGCCTGCGTCGGCGTCGCGAGGCGAGAGAGGGGGGTAGCGTAGGAGAGGAGAGAGAGGGGGGGGGACGCGCATGCGCAGTGGGGGTGTGGACGCTGTGGGCAGGCATGCCTAGAGGAGAGAGGGGGGGAGCGTATTAGAGGAGAGAGAGGGGGGGACGCGCATGCGCAGTGGGAGCGCGGGGAGGGATGCCTAGGGGAGAGAGGGGGGAGCGTAGGAGGGGAGGCGCATGCGCAGTGAGGGTGTGGTTGCCGCGTGGAGGGATGCCTAGAGGAGAGAGAGGGGGGAGAGGAGGTTTTTTTTTTTAAAGGGTTTGCGCATGCGCAGTAAGTGAGGCCTCGAGGCACACCACCACCACCACCACCGGATTAAGCTTCGCCATAAGATGCTTCACATCTAAAAACGGCCGAGCAGATCGACACAAGAGGACAGAGCGCTAACTTCCAACAGAGCTTTATTCGCAAATTGCATCAAATATGTAGCCTTGCGCAAGCATACAAAGAACACCCGAACGTGTCACCAAGATTAGACACCACCATCGCAACGTCACAGACAAAATAATCATAAACGGTTCGCCTGATTAAGGAAGGACACTTCATGTTCTGATAAAGCCAACGAAGGGGCGCTGATACATGTGATGCCAGCTCTTGCTATACAATGCGCTTCAATTATTTCTCGAGTGATCTGTGAAGGGTGCCTTTTTACCACTTCACATCGTTCAAACAAAGGGGAGCATCCACAATCGCGGCAGTGAATACCAATGTGTCCCTGGATTGCTTTGTGCACATTGTAGAGGTGCTCTTTTAACCTTTCATTCAGGCAGCGCCCCGTCTGGCCAATGTACCTGTTACCACATGAGAGTGGTATCGAGTAAACAACCCCGCTTTCACATGGCACAAACCGCGTTTTGTGCTTGGTTGAACAAACAGTGGCGCGTGATTTAAAGAGAAAAAGAGAAACGAAAGAAAAAACGCGACTCTCCTCAAGCGGCTGCTCTGAAAGGGACGAAGCGCCTTCGATCTTCGAACGGCGGCGATAAGAGCGGAACAACCATCGCACGCATGCGCGCGCGGAGGGGAAAAAGAAAGCAAAAGAAAGAAACGCGAGAAGAGAGTCGCGAGAAACGAGAGAAGTTCCGAAATGACAGTGGCACAGCGGATTCTACCGCAGGCTGGCCCCAGCGGCGTGCGTGAGTGATAGCGAAGCAAGCCGTCATGGGATAACGTCGGTTTTGTGAAGGACGCCTTTCAACTACCCTGCTATGCGTCGATCGTGTGTGCACATTTCATGCCGGTAGCCTTACTGTGTTCTCGTCGCGGTACGTGAAATGTGTGGTTTGACGACAGTGCAACATGCACTACGTGTGCAATGGTGCGGCAATGGCCAGGAACACAAATGGTACGTAATACCTATGTTTCCTCTGTTTGCGCGACCTTGTCGCTAGGGCAGCAGTAGGTGCTGTTCTGCACATAGCGTCGCGTCAAAAGTGCAATGAAAAGCGAAAAAATAAAGGCCATTAAGCTCACATAACAACGATGTGTGATACGTGTTTCGAATTGGCTGACCGCTTGGCGTGGCCAGCCAATTCAAGCGAATGCGCCTTAAAACTGAATGTTTGTACGACATAATTCCCTTGCTTGCGATAAAGCATGAATGAAGCAGTGCTTCCAGGGAGTATACACTTAAGCAACAACAACAAAAAGAAAAGACAGCTGTTATCACGCTGTCATGTGGTAACACATGCATTAAGGCCAGATTTGTTTTCTATTTATTCTGTTCTCATGCGCATATTATGAGCAAATAAGAATACTTTTTGACGACAATTTCGCATTGTGCACTTTGTCCGTCTCCAACACAAAAAGTTAAATTGCATATCAAGGTGCATTGACATCATGAGCTTGTATAAATTTAGCTAGAAAGAATAAGTCATGTTAATGACACATTATGATGGCCATATGATGTGTAAGACATGTGCTTAGTTACAGTGTGTTTGCTGAAGCACATGCATTTTATGGTATGGTCACTTCATTAGTCACATATCAGCACTAGAGCTTGCCAAGGTTACATGTGCATATTTATGGAATTTAGGAGATGTGTCACTTGTGCAAGGCTAATTTAATCACATTGATATAAGTCAGTTGAATCTGTTGAACCTCGTTGTTGAATCACCTTGTTCCTTCCCTCTGGTTATTTTATTTTACTTTTTGTTGTCATAGTGTTTATGATTAGCACACAGTATTCTGACTGTTGACACAATTTCTGACAAGTTAAACAGGCTGGTACTTTGCCCACGTCTTCTATTGTCGTCATTACAAGTGCACTGTTTAATTTTGCCATGAATCAATACCAAGTCGCCGAATCTTCAGTCCTAAACAGAACAATGGAAGAGCTGTGGTTGAAGAAGAAGGTAGTGTTCCATGTGTTGTAAGTGATAATAACTGTTGGTGCGTAACATCCCAAAACCACCATACGATTATGAGAGGCCGTAGTGGAGGGCTTCGGAAAGATAGACCACCTGGGGCTCTTTAACACGCACCTAAAGCTAAGTACGTGGGCCTCAAGCAGTTACGCCTCCATTGAAATGCGTTTAACTCCAAGGTTAATCATACTAAAATTTGCACCCCTTTACACTACAATGCTAACTTCACTGACAGCTAAAACTACACAGGACAAAATCACACTTCTGGTGCTGTTTCGCATTTCATTACAGTTGTGTACTTTTTGCCCTCTGTACTTTAAGTGAAAAGTTCACAAGAAACTACTTAGCAGCATCTCACTACTGCATTTGTTTCGTGTTCTGTTTAAAGGTCTGCAATAGTATAGTCAAGTGTGAGTCTTTGCCAAGACATTCATATTTCTGGATATGGAAAGCTTAATGGACTTCTTTTCTATTACTTTCAGGAAGACATTTCTGGCAAAGCTGCAAGAGTTGCTCACCCGCTTGTTTGTGTACAAGACGCTGTATTGTGGGAACACTCCCCTGTGCCTCACTCTACACTAACGAGGACCTGAAGTGTAATGCAAACCAACAGAAAGATATACACACTTAGTGCGAAAAAATTACAAAAATAAAGAACCATGCACTCACAGAATGAGTATGAACGTGACTAAAAACGCCATACGCGTGTTAAATTTCAGTTGCTAGTACTGCGTTGTCCTGTTCCCTTTATTTCTATTTCTATGTGTGTTGCTGTTTTGTTTTCACTCTTTAACTATCAACTCAATTCCTGACTGCTTTACAGGCTCTATAGATTCGTGGTCAAATTCTATTCAACCACATGGCACAGCAAGCCCTAGGGATCCAATATGCCAAGCCACCAGCCACTACTCGTAGGAAATTTTTAATTTTAGGCATGTGATTGCCTAATTTCAAGTTGACTTTGCAGCCATGGTAGTGGTATTAACTTTCAATGTGGTAATTATGCGCAAGCCATGAAGTGAGGAATTAAAGATGAAGAACTTTTTAGGTTGCAGATGACAGTGGCTGGCATGGGAATATTGTAAACATAGCTGTAGTAATTATGTATAATAGAAGTATTGGTATATTGCAGTTGTGTGATAATGGTGACTAATGCCCAAGTATATTTTTAGAAAACTGCGTTCATTTTCAGATATTTGTGAGTAAGTATGTACAGCCATATATGAATGCAATGTTGTCATTTTGCTGGCATGGCTGAACGCCTTTGCAAATTGTGGTAAGTGGATCTACAATCAACACCAACAGGTCTATTTTGGACTTTTCTGCAGAAAACAGAACTGTATGATGATGTGTGACATGTTTTGATGCCATAGGGAAAACTAATTCAATTAAAATCTACAACATGCCTCCCTGCATGGTTGCATATTTCTTAAAAATAATGCTAGCCTTAATGTACTAGCTTAGTTGCCTTCATGTGCAGGCTGACACCAAGTTCCTTGTAGATCCCATTTCTCTGGATTGTGTTTACATACTAGCACTGTGAAGTGCACATGTCATTGTGCATTATGATGAGATTTGCCACACTACTTTCATGTTGATTTACTGTTGTGAATTATATATAGTGCTTGGGCTGTACTGTATATGTTCTTATTGTTTTGTATTGGGTGTAGGTTCTGTGCAAGAAGATGGAAATATACATATGCTTACAATGACATGAGAACTGCTACTGTTTTGATTCCAATAAAATATTGCGAACACTGTTTTTCTTATCATTCTTATCACAGCTGTTTCGTTGAAGAAGACGGCAATACTACATTTTTTTTATTCTTGCTACATCATCTGTGCAAGAGGAGTGCCGCATACACATGGACTTTCACAAGGGCGAAGTGCATAAGCATAAACTTTTTTATTTACCGGGAGACCTGTCACCGCTAATTTGTGGTGGTTGTACTTCACATTGTGGCATGCTTACGCATTCGCTTTAATGCATATGTGTGATGTTTAACAATGAAGGTTAATTAGTAAGATTGTAGGTAGTCTCCGAGTGTGAAAGCGACTAAATACTGAATTTGAGTTAGAGAATCACTGTGTGCCCCGCGAAAGTGCGAGTTGCGAATAAGTGCTAATTGTGGATGTAGATTATCGTTCAGCTACTCAGAAGGCGCTGCTGCACCTGCGTTTGGCTGGCGAGAGTACGCGCGCAATAAATGCGCTTAGTGTAGGCGCGTTACAATGTCCTTGTAACTCGGGCATCTGCATAGGCGTGCACACGGGGAGGGGGGGGGGGACTCTGCCCCGTGCATTGACTTAATAGGGAGGGTGGGCGCAGCGACGAGCCTTCGCCCCTCCCCCCCCTTCCACCTGAAGACGCACCCTGCGCACGCTTGTGGGCATCTGCGTGAGTAACTTTTATATGCTATGGGAGTCGTAGCGGTGAGCGCGCCGGTGGATGACGAGAACGATGGACACAGGCACGCTCGCGGCTCGCGCTTAGGGGCCGCTGACAGTCAGTCGCGGCAGAGTTTTGAAATGATAAAGATGTGTTGCTCAGTGTTTTGTCCTCGTCTCTGAGGGCTTCCGTGCGGCGGATGGCACAGACCCCATCAATGGAAACACAGGCGGTCTCGTACAGCTCAGAACACGCCGCTGCCATGGGACGCGTGCAGCTCGCGGCAGAAAGAACGAAAATAGCTCCACATCATACGCCCATGGAATGCACATATGTTCGGCCATCTGAGGATACCTTTTGTTACGCTGGTATCCACGAATTTCGGGCGAGTGAAACAGTGTCGAAGTACTCAAGAGGGCACACGTTTACAATTTTTCTAGCGGCATGACACGACGAACCGAATAGTTCGAAGCTGAAGGTGCTTACCTTGGCCTTCGTGACGCTCCTGAGTTTATGTACTGGCCTTGCGAAAGCGCGAACACATGCCGACGCTACGAGAACAAAAGTTTGAGGTGTCGCCGACGGGTTAGTAGCCGCTTTGTAGATATATACCCCCGTGAAAAACTACGCAAGCTAGTGGTGGCGCTGTGGTGTAATGGATATGATGTTTGCTTTCAGTGTGTGTGGTCGCGAGTTCGATTCCTGTGTCGTGCGTGCTTGTACAAACATATGTCATGTTTGTGCATGAATACATCAATGTCCATTTTCTAATATGTCCTAACGATGAGTAGTTGCAAGAAATGTCTCTGAAACGCTAGTATAGTGCCTGAAATACATTTTTTTTCTCTCGCCCTCTCTCGGGCCGTGTATAAAGGGGCGTTTTAGAAGCTCTCTAAAGAAGCAGAAAAACTTCCAATGATCTCCGTTCAAGCCCCCTAAATGAGGTTAAAAAAACACCAAAGTTACCTCCTAAAGACTCTGCTAATTCCCTCTTTTGACTCCGTTTACTTTGTAAACAAACCTTGTTAAGCCTTCTGCACCGCAAATCGACTGTGTATCTCGAAAACGGAGCTGTTTTATCGGCAGTATACGCTTAGCGAAGCCTCATTACTCAAATCTAAATCAAATACCAGCATTATTTGGGAATGAGTGAGTTTAATAATGCAGGCCGACGGCTAGAAAGATTCGAAAGTCGCTTCAACAGGCACCGCCATCTTGCCCTGCGTACCCCACTAAAACCTCCTTTGGTAGGGGGTTTTGCGTAGTACCTTTCGGATGCAAGTTAAGAGCCGGGCCCAAAACTGCCAAAAAGGCTCAAACCCGTTTGCTGTGTAGGCGTCAACGTGGGTGCACCCACGTGAAATAGTGCTATAGCTGCTGAACACCAATAGACGTTGTACAAGCTATTATATATCACTACACAAAAAGCTCTACTTCTGTGAAGACACATTTCACTTTCGTGTTATACAGATTCCCATGAAGGAGGCATCAGCCATGATTTTTTTGCAAGGTTTTAAAAGCCTTCGAGTAAAATGGGAGAAGTGCATTAGGGTGAGGGAAGGTTATGTTGAAAAATGTTTTTTTTTTTAATATCTTACAGTTTTCCTTATATGTGAGTTGCAAAACTTTTTGATCTTGCCTCGTATGTTCGATCATTTAGTGCTTAAAATAGGTTACTACAGTGAAACCTCGGTGATGCGATCACAGCTCATACGAATTTCGGGGTGATACGAATTTTCCTTTGGTCCCGGCCAAGGCCCATTGGTCTGCAGTGTAACGGAGTACGGTTGTTGCGAACCGATTTTCACCCCGCGACGTTTGATACGAACGTTGGCTACCGCCCATGTACAAAGAGGTGGTGTCCACGCTGTCGTGGAAGACGCGACAAGCACGTGCGAGCGCGGGAACGCAAGCGCGGGCATGCGCGCCGCACCACCAATTCTTCAGGAATAATGGGGTAAGAAAAAAAAATAATTTTCTTACGGTCAGAATTAAACCTTCAGAGACGCGTCGCGGCCTCCGAGATTGTGCGCGAGAATCTTTGAGGCTCTAATTGTGCCTCCGTGTGCCTTCGATTTTAGGTTACAGAGGGCATTGGCGCCATGCTTTTTTTTTAACGCGTCGACGAGGGCTACTACAATAAAGTTTCACCACCACCACCACGAGGACTACTGCCGTTGTACTATGTTTACACGTGCCTGCCTCATGCATCAGACATCCTATGAAAGGTGGACGAGGGCCGAAAGAAGGCGAGGACTGTTTTGGCGAAGGAGTCACGGCCTCACAACGTCAACATGCGCGACGATTGAGCTCGCACTTGTGCGGGCACGGCCGTAAGTCTCCCAAAAAAGACATTCCCAACATGTCCGCAATAACAAAATCATACATAGGACCGTGGTTCTGAATTTTTGTGGCCTTCTTCTATCGCGTGAAAGCGCTTCTTCCGTTACGTGCGCCGCAGTACTCCTGTGTCATGCGACAAAGCATACTAAAATTTGGTAGGGGCTACTGCTTGTCGCGGGTCACTACGCACCTGGTTCATTAATTAAACACGCGCGTACGGGCCGTATGTTTACGAGTGCTGCTATGATTGCCGACATCTAAAAACTTAACTGACAATCACTCAGAGTTTTTCCTGACGTTGCTGCGGCCCTGAAAATCAATAAATGAAAATGTAAGCTAGCTTTCTTTTGTCGCATGCTAATTTTCCATGCTTTCTGATGATACGAATTTCGGATGATACGAATATTTTTGGTGGTCCCGTGAGATTCGTATCACTGAGGTTTCACTGTATATGAAGGCAACCTCCACGCTCCTGGCTCTTGCCGCATCGGCCACAACGATACACAGCTGCCAGAACACTTGTCGCAGTTCGACAACCGCTTGATGTCGCACACACATGCTGCGATACAATGGGTACGGGTAGTCACGCTTTCGTGATACGAATGCTACTCCGCATGTTCTCGCCGGGTGCCATTAGGGGCATTGCAGTCGCGCATAGAACACGGGACGAAGAGCGACAGATGGATGAACGAACTCAGCGCTGTGTTCACTGCACACCGGAAGCAGCTCGACTAATAAAATTGCCGCAGTATAAGCGCCGCAGGAAGGCAACGATGTCGACGGCCATCAACTGTCAGCAGGCATTAGACTTGTGACAGGCAGAGCAGGATTGCTACTCTAAGCTATTTCCGCCCTTAGTATATTTTATGGCTGCACTGCAGTTAAATGTAACACATGATTCTTTTTAGAGCACCGCGACGGCTCAGTGCTAGCTCTCTGTTTGCGTTAAACCTTCAAGGGCAACCGCTGTTGATGAAGATGGTGGCACAAACAGCATGTAAGGTGTTGTGCCAGCATCGGTACTTTCGACGTGGCGTTAGCTGAGGATTCCGAAAGTGGTATTCAACAGCCAGTACCTTGTCATTTATTTATACACAACTGATCATCATTGGACGGTGTGGTTTTCAAAGAAAGAAAGTCTGCCGGACAAGCATAAACTTTAATTAGAAAAAAAAAGATTCTAAACACGCCCAAAGGGAGCTTGTACCATGGTGGACTTATTTCTGCAGATTTCGTGAGTAAATCAAGTCTGATATGGGCCAGTGCAGAGCGCATAGTTTCTTGAGCTTGTAGCATGTGTTTGATGCGTCCATTACGTACAATGAACTCAAGACCTGTGGAAGATAGTCATCACTAAAACCAGTAGCCTATTTCATGCTCTGTGTAGCGCTGCCGCAGCCCCTCCGTTAATCTGTGTCATGATATCCGCCATATTCGAAAAATAACTACAATTGAGAAAATGTAATTATTCATGCGTGTCTCATGGCTTCGTGTTGTGCCAGTCGTCATTAAACCCTAAGCGTTGTCTGACATCAGTTACTACGAGACCAGCAACGACGGGTGCGACGATGTGATAGTGGTCTATAATGCTTTCATATAACCTTAGCTTGTTGCTGAACATAAAAAGGCCAGGCATAAAAATTCACCATAGCAAGAGAGAGAGAGAGAGGAACGAAGGAGAAAGGCAGGGAGACCAAAGCAAGAAAAAGTAGCGGAGGTATGCATGATCCACGTGGAAGTTCCCATTGCCATTTCGACTTGCGCGATAACGCAAGGTGCACGGTACTCTTCACCACAGGTAATGCACGGTACGCTTCGCCGCAGTAATTTGCTTAGTAACTTTCCATTTTGAAGAAATTAAGAGTTTAGCGTTATTTCTTGTTTGCTCTTGTAGCAAATGAAAGGAGCTGCGTTCTCTTGGGTCACAGAAGTAAAGGATGGCACTGTGGAAACGTCACTGGAGTGGTCGCCTATTTAAACCCAATTTTTAGAAGTGTTTCCTAGGCAGGTGTTCTTACCTGAGTATGTATTCTGTGGCATTCATATCACTGAGTGGCCTCAGTGGTGGGCTGACATTGCTAGAATCGTAGATGAACCTTCCCTATGATGATTAAGGGTGCCGCAAGCATCACCAAAGCCTGGACGCAGTCAGCCCATACAACCCCACGGAGGCCTCCCTGTGAAGAGAGAAAGGGGCTTACATATATACTCACGAATAAAGGTACACTATAGCATACAAAATATCCGACAGAAATGAAGTCTTAAGAAACGCCATCTAAGCCTATGTTATTAGAAAGCAGATGTGTGGTGAAATACTCCATTTTCCCACACATCTGCTATTTTCACCATTCGCATTCATGGTGAACCCGTGGTGGTGCTTTCAACGCCGAGGCGCCGCGGTACTCTTTGCCTAAACACTTCATTACTTACTTGTATATGTATGTTGAAGAGCGCCACGAGGCGAAGAGTGTTAGAAAGCCCTCGGCTTTGGAAGTTTCTCCTATTCCTACACAGTTCACGGCAAAATGAAAAGGGCTGAGTATTCCCAAACACCATGGCTGAACTGTTAGCAGCTGTCCATGCAAACATTAAAAGAATGTCAAATACTTTTCATTATTCTACATATCTATATACAAACGCGAAGTTGACTAAGTCACACTAATGTTTAACGAACCTGGTTCATCTCAGCAGGTTAGTGCGACGGGACAAAAAACGAAAAAGGTTATATACAACGTTGTCTTTGACTGTTTTCCGTAATCAGGAACGTACGACGGCAAAAGTTAACATCAAGTTTCCAAGACAATAATTTATCTGTCTAAACTGTATTAGTGATTCGCCTCAGTGCCCCTGGGATATGTGTAAAAGAGTTTTTGACCAACTGCTGAAGTTCCTGCATTGATCTCTTTTTACTTTGGCTAGAGAAATGTTTCTATGATTTTGAAAGAGTCGATTACCAGAGCAGTGTAGATTGTGCCCGCCAATCCAATAGCGATGTTTGTGTACAGCAGTGGCACTGAAAACACTGAAATATGAGAAAAGCGCGCCACTGCATCAAGCAAGTGATGAAAACCATGAATTGCTCATTGGCGAAAGTGCCTGCCATCAGATTTCTTATAAACAAGCACATACTCTCCTAATATTTCGGTTTTACGTCCCAAAACCACCATGTGATTATGAGGGACGCGGTAGTGGAGTGCTCAGAAAATTGGGACCACCTGGTGTTCTTTAACATGCACTGACATCGCACAGTGCATGGGCCTCTAGCGTTTTGCCTCAATCGAAATGCGACGCCGCGGGAGGATCGAACCCACGACTTTCTGGCAAGCAGCCGAGCACCATAACCACTGATCCATCGCGGCGGACCAAGTACTCTCCTGAGCTCAATGTACAACAGCTGCAGAAGCCATGCCTATTTATACACCGGCTAAGAGAGCCTGGCAGCTCGCCTCATACATGCATTGTATGAATTATTTTGGAGGTCTTCTGGCACACACCAAAAAATATGTAAATTGCAGCGTATGCTCGGTGCAGATATTTTCAATTACGCCCTTAATATCAATAACACTACTGGTTAAAATGAACTTTTAAGAACAGTTTCTTAATAGTGATAAATGTAGTATTTTGCGACTCTGCCTGTTTGGCATAAAAACGAGTCAGACCACTCCAATACGCGCCTAATATTTCAGTTAAATATATGAAATACGGTAAGGTAGTTTCGTCGAAGTTACCAGCAGTTATGCAGTAGTTATCATTCATGCAGAACAAGAAAATGACGTTTAACGATCTAATCTCTGTTATTTCTATGAAAAAATCCCCTTGTCATGTAATAGCACCCAGTAAGATACTTGGCCTTTCCAAAATTAGTAGCAAACAACAGCTTAGTGTGCCTGAGCTCTTTCATCTTTTATGTGCTATTTAGTGACTGCCTAAGGGGCACTTTTGCGGCGTTCCAAGTGTAATGTCGTGTAATTAATTTAAGGGAGAAGGTAAAGTCGACCCCAAGGATGAAGGTGGTGATCGACAAGCACTGAGCATAATACTGTTGCTCCAGCTAGGTTGTACGAGCTTGTAGATAGTGCACGTTTCGAAGAGCTCTATTGAAAACTTGAAAAGCAAAAACGCCGCAGAGCTGACTTTCAGCCTACATTTTTTTTTCGTTTGCGTCATTCATAGTGAAATGCATGACGTGGTGGTCATTGCTCAGCGCAGGATTGGCTGTTTTTAGTATTAAAAGTTTAGACAATTTGCACACCAGCAAATACGAAGACAACTTTGTCTGAATACCACGAGCGAGCGTACGCAAGGGTGTGTAACAATTGGCTGAGCATTGTGAATGTAGGACCACAACCAATTAAAATGCGCGACTCCGAGCTAAAAATCACATACTTTTAAATTTTTTTGCGGCAATAGCAACTGTGATGATTGGGTGCTGAGTTCCAATAGCATCAGATGTTTTCGCAAGAAAAGTGAGTTTTTGGATGCAGCTCTGTGGTGCTGAGCATTCCACTTGCTCCGCCAATATCTAAAGTGCGGCAAGCGAATACGACGAATGGCAAATATGGCTCATCAGATTTGAGCAGGAGAAATTGGCTAATACGAGTGGCATTGAAAACTTGCAATATTCGAACACTACATAGTACACAGTATTCAAGATTACTGCGGTGTTTCCGCATAAAATTAGAAGAAAGTGCCCGCACACTTACTTGTTGAGACCCCTACTGCAGCGCTGTAGATACCGACGGCGCCGAGCGTTTGCTGCGCAAAAATATGAATGCAATTCATAATTGCCTTTTCTGAAACTCCCAGATATTGCGGAATTGGTAATGAAACAATCGCTAGCATAGGCCTGCATGCTGAAGACGTTGCAGGCTGAAAGTGCCTATGCGTCATAATTAACAATATCGATCTCGTGCAGGTTCACGCATCAACAGAAGCGTTCTATTGCTTGGAATTATGGAGGGTCCTCTAAACCACTCCTAATTGAAAGACGACAGTGTGGTTGCTTTCTGGCGTTCACTACCTTTCCTACCCGTGTTATCTCCTTCTCACAAAACATTTCTTAATAAAACACGTCTACAATGTCAGCACTAAGCGTTGATCCCATCAGGATTTCGTGATTTTCGGTTACATGCTGTTATCTCCGCTTGGTCAGTGAAAAACGCACAAAACAAAGTCAAATCAGTTGATCGCGCACGATAGTCATGTGAGACAACGCAGATGGGGCGTGCGATTGCAAGGGAAAGCAGTGTAGGAGATAAATCACATGAGATGTATGTGGATATATCGAGAGCTTATTTCCACTCAACATCACATGAACCGGCTACCGAGGTCACGAATTGTGACGAAAATACGGGAAACGCCAGTACAGAATACCATGCCCTTTCTTTGCATTTCCGGAGGTTGCTTAAGGGCCCTTTACTTTTAAAATCGCAATAGCTGCGCCAAAGGACGTCGAAGGCCGGTTCACATACCGAACGTTCATGGTACCTTGAAAAGACAACAAAGAAAGAAAAAGCGTACTTCGGCGATTCATATTAAGGGAAACAAAAATAAATTGAGTGACACCTCACTGCCTCTGACACAAGTCAAGATAAGTCAAGGCTTGAGAGAATGCAGCTTCAGCGAATGAATGAAACACGCTAAAATACGCAAGTCTTGTGTACATGTGTGTACCGACTTGACTCGCAAGCGCGCATTTTAAATATTGATTTTAGTCAGGTTATGTGAACACCTTGTGGTTAAACAATAAAAGAGTCAATTTTTTTCTCTTTCACTAGGAATTGTGGTCGTGACCTGCTCTGCCTAGCTCAAGTTTTTCACGAAGAAGGTCATAGTATTTATGTTTCGGATATTTAATACCTCTGGAAAGGACCCACGTATTAGCAACAGACAGAACACCAGTATTGCTATCAATCAAATTAGTAGTCAAGGCCTAATGCGAACATAGTCCCCTTATTTATGTAAGTAATATACTTAAGCCTCAATATGCTAGGCAATACACAATTCGTGGATTACATAACGTCACACAACCTACAGTGAACATCCCAATGAGTTTGCGTTGCAAGGGTACGTGTGGATGCTGCACTGGAAATTACTATATGACCTCCTTACCGTCGACGTGTCCCTTCAGTAGTTACCTCGTGGAACAGACATGCCATGAAGTAAGCCCAGAAGCGTTCACCACTGTGTCATCTCATGTTCAATTTCCCTAGTTTATGAACATAACAGCGCCATCATACAAAAAATGACTAAGCCACGCTGGAATAATAGAGTTTTTTGAAAGCGTAAGTCGGAGCCAACTTATCGTTTCTGTAACTTTATCTTTCTTTCTGGCCCTCACGCGCCATGCGCTTAGTCATTTCCAACGTGTGATTCGACTGTCTACAGTTACAAGCCAGTCTATACTATGGTCAGAGCTACAAGGCGAAGAGAAGTCAATGGGAAAAGCACGAGGGATACTGGATTCCAGCTCCATATCATGAGCGCGAAAAACAAGGGTTCGGGCTTTAACGCCTAGTTTGGTCGCCGAAATCAGAAAGGTATTTTCATGCCTGTGAGCGTGTCACGGAGCGCCGTGACACCAAAACAGTGCTTATGAACTTGAGGCTGCTCGCCCGACAGGGAGGCAGGAATTATTCCGGCAATGCTGGTGACAACTTATAGTGTCGCGTGTTACATACGAAACTGAAAAAAACTTTCCCGAATATTAGTAAGTGTTCATACCTTACATTACGGGTCGGCAATCTGCTGCTGTGGGGCACTATTATGTGGCCCCCGGAACGTCAGAACTAACCAGCGATGAACAAAGGCGAACTGGGCGAGTTGGTACGGTCCCACGATAATAATAATTGTGGTTTAACGTCCGAAAACTACCATATGATTATGAGAGACGCCGTAGTGGAGGGCTCCGGAACTTTCGAACCATCTGGTGTTCATTAACGTGCACCTAAATATAAGTACATGGCACTCAAGCATTTTCGCCTGCACTGAAAACGCGGCCGCCGCGGCCTGGATTCGGTCCCGCGACATGCGTGTCAGTAGTCGAGCACCATAACCACTAGACGACCGTGGAGGGTTTACTTTTCCACGACAAATATACGAATCAGCGCCTAGAACAGTTGACGAAAGAACTAATGGACACTGAACAAATGCGCACCTCCACGACTTTCTCCAGCTGTCAGTGTGCAGCCTTGATGTAGATAGTTTCGAGTTGGCTACGAAAGTTCTGCACAAAAAGTCAATCGGAAAAAAATTTTGGGCTGTTTTTTTTGCTTGTAACCTACGTTAACAAACTGCAACCTTCTGACATGCGTGCTGAAAATAAACGGGATTTTTATTCGAGTTTTCTAGATGATTCCTTGCAATTCACCGAATTGACCTTTACCTTCAAAGCCATCCGCCCCTCTCCTTCCAGATTCGTGGTGCGGCCTCCGTCGTTTCGGCTTCATGCAACTAGGCCCTTTGCCTCAAAAGGTTGCCAACCCCAGTCTTCGATGATAGTTCCCGGGTGATGGTAAGTATTTCTGCATCTTGTAGTTATGAAAAGCGCAAATGAGGTAACGTAAGCAGTGGTTAAGCGGCGCGGAGAACCGTTGAGCTGCGATGGTTGTAGTCGGCATCCTCACCCGGAGAATGATGACACGCACCGCATGAGAAGCAAAATAGGATACAAAGTGCCAAAAATAGGAGCGATACACCACAAAACTTCTATGTTCGTTGGCTGTAGTGAGAGATGGAACACATAGCATGGCCGGGAGGTTCATGTGATAATGGCTGAAGCCTTCAGCATTTACTACGTGATACACGTATTGGACGTATCATTAACCAATGAAGGTAAATAGTCATGTCGCCCAAATAGACCAAATAAATTCAACATTTCAGATGTCATAAACATGGCCCATCAGTAGCGGAAAATTAGCAGGCTGCCAAGCGGAAGACGCGCGACGCTGCAGAAAAATCTAAGATGAGTATTTGAAAGACATTGCCGCAAAAACTATGTCGAGCACCCTGCAGTGAAATTTCCCCTATAGGTCTGGAACTAACAGAACTTTCTAAAAGAGTATCTGCTGTAGAAAATATGCGTGAAAATAGCTCGCCAAGACGGGACAACGGTATGATGCCGACGCAGCACTGACAAACAAATGAATTTACGATTGCTTGAAAACCAGTAAATACGAACGAACTTGTGGTTTCGCAGAAACAGCAATGGGACACGCCCCCACTACCAGTTTCATCACTAGCACACTCGCACTCATCACCAGAGAAAACAGGTTTCTTTCCGTGTGAAGGCACCACAGGTAGAACTGACGCAAGCTTGATTTCTTTTAGTGAATTTCGAAAGCTTCTCGTAGTTCATGTCACGTCCTGTCCGAATACTGCCCTCCTCGGCATCGATCGAAGGAAGGTATGCGCAATCTGCAACATCCACGGCAAGTGTGCAGCCGGTAGAATTTTGGAATGTCGCGCGCGTGTTCACGTAGGCGATCGTTGAGCTGTCGCCCCTCTAGTTCCCCGTACGAGCGCCCACAATACAATGTGATCTCGTAAATCCCCCAGCTCCAGGCGCGGATTCAGCCACTCATTTTAGAGGGGAGCGGTCGCTTCAAGTAAAAAAACCGCGAGGAGGGGGGGGGGGGTGTCCAGGCTTTGGATTCGGGGCTTCGCGAAACGTGCAGAAACGGCTTCGCGTAATTCTGCACGCACGTTACTCGCGCAAGATAACTGACTCCACGTTGCATGTAGGAAAGTGCTCAAGCAATAGATAACAGATATGTTGTTATGAATACTGTTGCATCACATGGTGCGAATATGGTGAAGGCTTAAGGGTTCTTAGGTGGGCTATTCAGCGCTGTGTCTTGTATGTTCTTTCGGTTGTCTGCGCTGTTTTGCCACAATGGTAAAGGCTTTCAAAATTGACGTCGTTCGGCAGCTTGTTCTTGCATGCCCGGTCGCACAAACTTCAATTTCACATCGTCATTATTAAACTGCTGAATTGCGAGCAAAATTTAGCGGCTAAGATTTTCCTTGTGTCGTAGTTGTGAGCTGGCACGAAACACAGCATGCTAACTTCCCTCGAAATAACTTTGTGCACTTAAACCAACACTGAGCTTCGCTGGAGAATTTTCGGAGGCCTGGAGATGGTGTCGAAGCAGCAGAAGCCCGTTCAGTGGTGCAATCAGTTTCGATAAATTACAAACGAACCCCAAACGGAGCGCACAAATGGCGCGAAATAACCATTTTAGGCTAATTGGGGCTGTATTTTATGCATTCATTGGCAGTTGAGTGCAGTTCCTAATGGACTGTAGGGTGCGAAATTCTAGAGGACGCGAGAGCACATGCCAAACTGCATAGCTGCGCTTTGTGACGGCTTCACGGCCATGTTCGAGAGCGTGTAGAGTGGACGCGCGTCTTTTTCTACCTTCCAGTTTGCTCGTTCACTCGATTCAGACATGCGCGAGTCGGAACGCGGGATGGAGCGCAATGAGTCACGTATGCAGCCGTTGTGGATGCACCAAGCGATGATATTATGACGAAGAAACTTCACATACACAAACAAGGTCCATCACTATATCGACGCTTGGAAGATAATGAATCAAACATAGATTTCGAATATTTCTTCTACGAACTAGGACATAGTTAAGGGCGTGTTGAGGTGAGCTCGTTGGTACAGATCCATAAGAATACGCAGCGCTAAAACGACACAACACGCGCCCGTCCTTGTTTTCGCCGTGGTTGAGTCGTTTTAGCACTGCGTATTCTTAGGACATAGTTAATCGGTATAAGTAGATGCCTTCTGCTAGACGGCCCTCAGTGAGGATGCGATTGCGGTAGTGCTCTGTACTGTTTAAGCTGTCTTTGTGATGACGTCAACCATCCTAAAAGTCCGCCCTAATGGAATGTTTAGATACGTTTGTGGCCGCAATGGAAACCAAATTTTCAAGTCCGAGACGCTACGATGGTCTACGAAGGAAGATATTAAAAATGCGAAATATGAAATTAAAGTACATCATTACATTCTTTTCTAATACTACACATATTATAGCGAATGTGACATCCTTTTGCCGCTGTCCGCTGCCCCATTTTGAATCTATCTGAGGGGCATAAGCAAAGGACTTACTGCCACTGAGTCACGCTCGAAACCCCAACCACCGCGTTAGACTCGCAATAGTGCTATGCTTGCAACCTGCGTGCAGCTGTATGACGAGCACATTTACCCCGCAAGGACTTGCGAGTGGCGATCTTTCTATAAAAAAACGGTTGAACATGTTTACTGCAGATGTACCGCGCAGCCCGCGACCGTGTGATAAGCGGATGAGCACGTGCACATAGAAACGCGTGTTACGAAAAGCAAAGGTGTTTCTTTTATATTCGCTAGGCATCGCTTTGCGTAATTTAAATATCAACAAACGCAAGGGCCACAGAAATTAAAACAGGTATGTTCCTCACTATCGAAATTCATTTGAGACTGTTTAATTCTCTCTTAGCTAAACATGATCACGCAACTCACATTACTTTGTAGTAGAAGCTTGCCCCGTTCTCAGACGCTAAATTAGCCGATTGCGTGCTTTCTGTTTTCTTAGTTTTTGTGAAAGAGCGA